>JALIZH010013911.1:0-152051 GCA_030522465.1 Rhipicephalus appendiculatus | reverse complement strand
GCTTTTCTTTAGATGTGTAGCATCTTAGAGCGGGGGTTCAATCCGGTGGTGTGCGGCGTGACCACCCTTACTGCGCATGCGCAAACCCTTTGAAAAAATCAATAAAAAACCTCCTCTCCCCCCTCTCTCTCCTCTAGGCATCCCTTCCCGCGGCGACCACACCCTCACTGCGTATGCGCGTCCCCTCTCTCCCCTCCTACGCTCCCCCCTCTCTCCTCTAGGCATCCCTCCCCACGGCGTCCACACTCCCACTGCGCATGTGCGTCCCCCCCTCTCTCTCCTCTCCTACGCTCCCCCTCTCTCGCCTCGCGACGCCGACGCAGGCAGCGTCTGCTAGCGAGTTTTTTGGTTGAAAAAACCGACAGCTCGCGCTGTACAACCGTTCACTGGCCACCCCGTATATATGGCACTGGATCTTGACCTCCAAAGTGGTGTCGGTGGGAGATTTCTCCTGTGCATTGTCGAAAAATAAAAATTCGTAGCGTGCGCGTTAACTAGAAGCGGACTGCGGGTCTCTGTGTCCAGTCGGAGTCTTGTGCTCTCATTGCCCATTAACAGCGATTGACACGTTCCAGTAGGAAACACCGGTCCATCACTGCGTGCTTTGCGCCTCCCCAGGTTTCTCTCCTGCGCAACGCTGCGATGAGCGCCAGCCTCAACGCCGCCGCTAGTGTAAGCGTTAGCGCCCGCTGCTTCGCATCTACACATGGTTCCCTTTAGCGGGAGATGGTGTTGTAGCGATGGACAGAGACGAGACGTCGTCGTGAAGGCGGCCAACGTGGCCGTGCCGCTGTCTCGCCACTTTATTGAGCGAAGCCAAACGGAGCGGCGGCAACTGCCGGCGTCCAGTTCCGCCAGGCGCGTGAACCCGTTCCAACTGTCTCGTGGCTCGAGTTCAGCATGAGCTGCACGAGAGGCGCGGCGCGGTGGCTAGTCAAATGATGACGATGATGAAGGTTGATGATGATAGCGCTACAGTGTAATTTTTTTCAATCAGGAAACTAGCTAGCAGACGCTGCCTGCGTCGGCGTTGCGAGGCGGGAGATAGAGGGAGCGTAGGAGAGGAGAGAAGGGGGGAAGGAAGCGCATGCGCAGTGGAGGTGTGGACGCCGCGGGCAGGGATGCCTAGAGGAGAGAGAGGGAGAGCGTAGGAGAGGCGGTGTGTGGTGAGGGTTGCACATGCGCAGTAAGGGTGGTCACGCCACACACCGGATTGAACTCCCGCCATAAGATGCTTCGCATCTAAAGAAGGACTTGTAGATAACCGGTGTGGTTTTGCGTCCCTAAACTACACTGTGATTATGAGGGAAGTCGCTGTGGTGGGCACCGCAAATTTCGACCACCTGGAGTTTCTTAACGTGAACCTAAATCTAAGTAAACGGGCCTCTAGCTTTCCGCCTCCATCGCGATGCGACCGCCGAAGCCGAGAATGACGCCACGACCGTCGGGTCTGCACTCAAGCACCGCAACTGCTACAACCCGTGGCGGGTTGAAATTTACAGATAAGTTGGCGCCACTGTATTCTTCCTTTGGATTATTCAGTGGCCTCCCATGAATTAATTTGCCTACCGGCTCATGTAGGTGTCCCTCCCCACGGCAATCTTTAGTAAAACGCGAAAAATTGGTGCGGTCAGCTGAGGAACGACATGAGCGATTGACATGATTTGGCCACCATTCCGTGGTGTTGAAAAATGGCCTGGGTACTTGGCCGAGCGCATGGGGAAGCTATTCGTAAGTTTGGAAGTATAATCCTTAGCATTTCTGTTTACACGAAGAACTTTCCTGCTTTGTGTGTCTTTCTAACGTATACTTTTAGATGCGAAGCATCTTATGCTCGGGGCTTTGTCCGTCCCTCCCGCGTCCCGCGTCCCCCGTCCCGCGTCCGGCCACTTTCAGGAAGTAGGTAAGCACCCATTATACGAACCAGAACACTGTAGTAATATGAAGGCCGTCAACCACTACTATAGTCATCAGAGTCATGGCCGAGAGCACAGAGAGGCTGCTTAGCAATGGCTAGGCAGGTGGTGTCTGTCGCCCAGGTTGACCCCATTCCTTTATCTTGCTTGCATGTGTTTGGAGGGGGCTTAGTCCGTCCCTCCTTCCCGTGTCCCGCACCACCACATCGCGTCCCCCTCTCTCCTACGCTCACCCCCCTTCCTCTCCTCTAGGAATCCTCTACTCTACGGAGCGGCCCCCACACCCACCACAGCGCATGCGCGTCCCCTCCCCTATCCTCTCCTACGCTCACTCCCTTTCTCTACTCTAGGAATCATCTGCTCTACGGAGCGGCTCCCGCGTCCCACAGCGCATGCGCGTCCTCTCCCCCCTCTCTTCTCTAGGAATCCTCTACTCTACGGAGCGGCTCCCACACCCCCCACAGCGCGTGCACGTCCCCTCCTCTCCTACGGTCCCCCCCCGTCCTTTCCTCTAGGAATCCTCTACAGAGCGGCGCGCACGATAGGTGGTGTGACAGCTGCATACTCCGCTGGGGGGCGCCACGGTAGCTCTGCGGTATGAAAATGACGGAGCGCGCGCGCCTCATTCTCTCTCGTGTGCAGCGCCGCGATGAGCGCCCGGACCGCTGCCGTGAAACGAGAGCGGCAACGTTCCTCCCGCTCAAGCTAATTATCTCCCCGCTGCTTCGCATCCACACATGGTTCCCTTTAGCGGGAGATGGGGAATTTTTTTTAATTAACTGTAGCGATGCATTGGAACCTAGAAATGGGTTGCACTCTCGAGAGCCTTTTAGTGGGTCATCTGCAAAAAGGACGCTGCTCGCGCTGAGAGTTCGTGCCTGGCCGTGGCTGTCGCCATTACGCAGTATCTCTGAGTACCGGCAAATAAACGCCTTAACAATTTGGTGGAGAGTGCTGTGCCCTTAAAACAACTTCGGTCCGCCTTCGATGCCCTTGGAGCTCCGATCCCGTACCGTGCCGTCAACCATGCCTCAAGACGCCGCTCAGCAAACGCTTCCTCCTGCGCCGACGCCATGTCCCGGTGTCCCCCCGCATCCGCGACCCTCCTGTGTTCACCGGCGCGGATGGCACTGACGTCGAGGACTGGCTCGCCATTTACGAACGCGTGAGCGTCCCCAATAAATGGGACGAGGCAGGCAAACTCAGCAACCTGGTTTTCTACCTCGCGGGTGTGGGCGGCATGTGGTACAACAACCACGCATCCGATTTCCCGACTTGGTCCGCTTTTAAGACCGCCGTCGTCGACGTGTTCGGCCGTCCTGCCGTACGGAAGCTGCAAGCCGAACAGCGTTTGCGTGAACGAGCACAGCAGTCCGGCGAGTCCCTCGCCAGCTACATCGAGGATATCCTCGACTTGTGCAAGAAAGTGGACGCAAGCATGTCGGAGTCGGACAGAATCACACATGTTCTGAACGGCATCGCCGACGATGCCTTCACCATGCTCCTGGGCAAGAACCCTCGCACTGTGGCAGAGGTCATTACGCTGTGCCAAAGTTACGAGGAGCTGCGCCGGCAGTGCTTGATGACCCGTCGACCACCACCACGCGACGCTGACCTCGCGGGCTTGTCGGCCGTTTCTGACCACACCACCTTGCTCGCCGAAATCAAGTCGTTCGTGCGTGAGGAAATTGCCCGCCAGGTCTCTTTACTGGCTTTCGCTCCACCGCAACATGTCGAACAGCCGTCAACTACACTTCTGCCTCCCCTCCGCCGAGCGATTCAGCAGGAAATCGCGGAGGTCATGCCTGAATACCACCAGCCGCCTCCAGTACCTGCGCCACTAAGCTACGCACAAGTTGTAGCCAGGCCACCCCCACCGATTCCTGTGGCTGGCCCGCTTAGTTACACCGAAGCCGTCGCCAGACCCCAGGCCTTCGACGCAACTGTGCCGCATACATACGCCGACGTCGTCCACGTGCCGCGACTGCCGCCCACCATGCAGTCATATCAGCAGCCGCCTCGCCCATCGCGTTCTGCGACATGGCCGGGACCCGCGAACCGATGGCGCACTTCCGACAACCGCCTCATCTGCTTTGCCTGCGGTTGCGCCGGTCACGTCGCACGTTATTGCAATCGCATGCAGCAGCCTCGGGTCGCATCCAACCTTCCCAGCGAATCTAGCCGCCCTTATTATGACCAACCGCCGCCTATGTCACCGACGTCCGGCCCCGCACCATCTACACGCCCTTCACAGTCTCCACGACGTCGCTCACTGTCGCCGATGCGGCCACGTCCGCCCGCACGCGACCACGAAAACTAGTCGTCGCGGTCCACGAGGCAAGGGCTGCGACGCTGTCGAACTGCGAAAGCCCTCAGAGAAGCCCATCGAACGCGATAGACGTGTTTGTGGACGGTGTTCGCGCATGTGCCCTTGTAGATACTGGAGCCGCCGTATCCGTTATGGACGCTAAACTTTGCCGTTTACTCCGCAAAGTCACGACGCCACTTTCTGGGATGTCGCTCCGTACCGCAAGTTCGCAGAGTATTCATCCTACAGCAGTGTGCACAGCTCGCGTCGTCATTCAGGACGTTCTATATGTCGTCGAGTTCATCATCATTACTGCATGCTCCCATGACGTCATCCTGGGATGGAACTTTCTCTCCCGCCACGACGCCGTCATTCATTGTGCCTCCGCCGAAATTGAACTCTCACCGTTCTCACATTTGACGCCAGTAGACAGTCCCTCGGCACTGAGCAAGATCCTCGTCAAAGACGATACGACAGTGCCTCCAAGCTCGTCAACGGCTGTGTCGGTCTACTGCGCCGCTCTCTCCGACACAGTTGCACTCCTTTCGCCATCTGACCGTGGTTGCAGTAGGAAAAGATGCTGGTACCTTTCGCAACCGTGCAAGTAACTCAGGGCAACACCGCTATTTTTGTGACCAACCCATTCCCGTACATTGTTAAGTTGGTTCGAGGGGAATGTCTCGGCAGAGTGGAACCCGTCGACGATGCACAAGTCCTGGACGTACCCGATGACTCGCACTGTCCCAGTTCCCGTACCATCAGTGCTGTTTCCACGTCTGATCCGTCATCTGCTGATGTATTTGGTAACTCCATCGCTGATAACCTTACGTCGGTCCAGCGTTCCCAGCTTCTGGGCCTGTTGCAAGAATTTCGATCTCCTTTCGATGTCGGGCAAACTTCTCTCGGTCGCACGTTCGCTGTTACACATCGCATCGACACTGGCGCCCAGCCACCGTTACGGCAACGTCCATACCGCGTGTTGCCTGCCGAACGTCGGGTAATTAATGAGCAAGTAGACGATATGCTCCGACACGACGTAATTCGGCCCTAGGACAGCCCATGGGCGTCTCCTGTTGTTCTCGTTGCGAAGAAGGACGGTTCTGTGCGGTTCTGTGTGGACTACCGACGGCTCAATAAGATCACTCGCAAGGATGTTTATCCACTACCGCGCATCGACGACGCGATTGACAGCCTCCACGGAGCCGAATTCTTTTCTTCTCTGGATTTGCGCTCGGGGTACTGTCAAGTGCCCATGGCTGACGACGCTCGACCGAAGACAGCCTTTGTCACACCCGACGGCTTGTACGAGTTCAACGTCATGCCGTTTGGACTGTGTAATGCGCTCGCGAACTTCGCGCGCATGATGGACACCGTTCTGCGCAACTTGAAATGGGACACGTGCTTGTGTTACCTGGACGACATCGTTGTTTTCGCTCCGGATTTCTCCACGCATCTCTAACGTCTGAAAGAAGTTTTCACACGTGTGAGCAACGCCGGCCTCCAACTAAATCTGAAGAAGTGCCGGTTTGCAGCCCGGCAACTCACAATCCTAGGTTACGTCGTGTCCAAGGACGGAATTCTTCCCGATCCGGCCAAGCTTCGGGCCGTGGCCGAATTTGCCCAAACCTGCGTCCGTCAAAGAACTGCGCAGTTTCGTAGGCCTGTGCTCATACTTTCGACGATTCATACGAAACTTTGCGACGATCATATCACCACTGACGAAGCTCCTTGGAAGTAACGGGCCCCTTAATTCGTGGTCATCCGAGTGCGACGACGCATTCGCCAAGCTCCGCCATTTCTTGACGTCTCCTCCCATACTACGCCACTACGACCCTACGGCCCCAACGGAGGTGCACACAGACGCCAGCGGTGTAGGCCTCGGCGCTGTCCTGGCGCAGCGCAAACCCGGATTCCCCGAATATGTCGTGGCATACGCAAGCCGTACGCTCACGAAAGCCGAGACAAATTACACCGTCACGGAAAAAGAGTGCCTGGCGATCGTCTGGGCCCTTACAAAGTTTCGACCCTATTTGTATGGTCGCCCATTCGATGTCGTCACCGACCATCACGCACTACGCTGGCTGTCGTCATTGAAGGATCCTTCAGGGCATCTCGCCCGCTGGGCTCTTCGCCTGCAAGACTACGACATCCGCGTGCTGTACCGCAACGGACGCAAGCATGCTGACGCCGACGCGCTCTCGCGCTCCCCTCGGCCTGGCGACAAAGCCCCCCTGCTCAGTATCTTCCATTGCTGTTTCTGTCATCGATGCTCACATCATCGCTACCGAACAGCGCAAGGATAATTGGATCGCCCCGCTGATCGACTTGCTCTCTGATCCGTCCACAACACCATCCACTCGCGCCTTGCGTCGTCAAGCTCACCATTTCGCCATGCGTGACGGCCTGCTGCATCGACGCAATTACAACGCCGACGGCCGGCAGTGGCTACTCGTGATACCCCGCAGTCTTCGGTCGGAAATATGTGAGTCATTCCACTCTGATCCACAATGCGCGCACTCTGGGGTGTCCAAAACTTACCACCGCATTCGACAACGCTACTTTTGGCGAGGGATGTACCGCTACGTGCAGAAGTTCGTTCGCTCCTGCCTCGATTGCCAACGCCGCAAACCGTCAACACACATGCCCCCCAGCCGGTCTACAACCGTTACCTTGCCCTGACCGTCCGTTAGGGCGCGTGGGTATCGATTTGTATGGACCACTTCCTCTGACGTCGGCTGGTAACCGCTGGGCCATCGTCGCCGTGGACCATCTAACGCGATACGCCGAAACCGCCACCCTCCCTGCGGCTACTGCGCGCGATGTTGCCTCCTTCCTGCTGCACCGATTCATACTGCGTCACGGTCCACCCCAGGAGCTTCTCAGTGATCGAGGCCGTGTCTTCCTGTCGGAAGTCGTCGAAGCCATCCTCACGGAGTGCCATTCTGTCCACCGCAAAACTACTGCTTACCACTCGCAGACAAATGGACTCACCGAACGCTTTAACCGCACCCTTCGGCGACATGCTTTCGATGTACGTCGCCCACGACCACACGAATTGGGATGCTATACTGCCCTTCATCACCTACGCTTACAATACCGCCCCTCAGAGCACTACAGGTTTTTCACCCTTCTTCTTACTATACGGACGGCACCCGTCGCACACCATCGACACGATACTCCCGTACACGCCGGACCCATCTGAGTGTGTCCCTATTTCGGACACAGCCAGGCTTGCTGAAGAGTGTCGCGAGCTCGCCAAGACCTTCACGACGAATGAACAAGAGCGGCAGAAGAGTATTCGTGATGGTTCCGCCACTTCTGAGCCCACGTTCCTCCCTGGAACGCTCGTATGGCTCTTGGTCCCTACCTCCGCAGCTGGCCTCTCTTCAAAACTACTGCCGAAATACGAAGGCCCCTACCGTGTCATCGAGCGCCCATCTCCGGTCAACTACCCTAATCGAACCCATCGAACAATCTTCGGACATGCGCCGTCGAGGGCGCGACATTGTCAACGTGGAGCGCCTGAAGGCCTACTATGACCCGCTCATAGTGACAAGCTGTTAGTTCGCCCGGCGGCTTCCTTTTCGTCCCCGGGGTAATTGTAGCGATGCATTGGAACCTAGAAATGGGTTGCACTCTCGAGAGCCTTCTAGTGGGTCATCTGCAAAAAGGACGCCGCTCACGCTGAGAGTTCGTGCCTGGCCGTGGCAGTCGCCATTACGCAGTATCTCTGAGTACCGGCAAATCTCTGAGTACCGCAAATCTCTGAGTATCTCTGAGTACCGGTCTTAACATAACGAATGTCAAATATAGTCCATGTTCTTTCCAGCTTATGCCATCATTCCAGCGATAAACGTATACAGCTGCGCACGGATCTATCAATGTCCGTTTGGAAGCGCTTGAGTAGCGGCACGCGAGCGCGCGTCTATGGAATGGAAGGTGACTTTATCTTTTTGAGCTCTGCAAGGTATGATGATCTAGTCGCACGGTGCACGACAGCATTTGGACTTTGACAGTACGGTTTACGGACTCCGTGAACCTAATCGTGTTCACCTCGCTGAGGGGGGCATGCGCGGGTGTACTCACTGCTATTCTTTTTCATTCGGGGCCATTTGAACATCATAAGAAATATTATACGCGTGCCGCAAGCCAAAGTGTCCGCCTAATCTTGTAATATATCAAGATCATATTGTGGTTTTCGGAAGCAAAACCGAAACAGTTATTATTATGAGAACAAGTATTAATTATGAAATACAGCTGTTGCATATAGCTGAACCTTCTGGTAATGCGGAATCCAGCTCGGCATTGCTCAGTTGTTGTCAGTGCTTTGTAAACGGTAAAAATCGTGAAATTGCACCTTCCAAGAAAGATCAAAAATACTGCACAGCTCTTAGTATGTCCAAGGCTTCTCTTTGTTGAAGATAGCGAACTTCCGCTGGTTTCAGCTTAAAACTGTTGCAGCCCACTACTTGGTATTTTGAACCATAACCTTGCTTTAAGAGTTTGTGGTAGACAAAAGCAACGATTTTGTAATACGATGAATTCGTCTTCAGCATGCAAGCCAGAGATAAATTCTATGTGAGCAAGAAGAAATCAGGCTACGCTGCCTTTAATAAATCGAAAATATCCACCTTCGCACTCCTCGTTCTAATAAAAGGGAAACTCTGTCTAGGTTAACCGCGTGACAGATCTTGTTTTCAGCACGCAGTATCTTAAAAACGTCTTGAAGTGTCCTGCCAGGAAGATATAAAGCACGCATAAAGGGCAGGTGATAAGGCTTCACCTGCCTTAGAATTGATTCTCGTGATTTTTGTTCAGAGCCTACAGTATGTGCGCCGAACACTCCTCCCAGAAAAGATACTTCATGCTCAGAGAGCACTTTTTTCTTTGAACGTTTATTTAAAGTTTAGATTCTTGATAGTAGATAATGAAGGAGTACTTTTTGATGCAATTATGCTATTCGGCCTCCAGTCTTTGTGGCGATCGAAAATGGCAGGTTACCGCTTTGATAAGGATGCGCGACCTTCATGACTTTATTTCAAGGACACCATTCATTGGTTTCGGTAGATTCATAAAGCGGCACAGAAACCACCCGAGTGGCTCTCAAGAGTAGAGCCGCCGGTGACATTGCGCGAATTTTAATCTCACGAAACAAGCATGGTGCTGGTTCACAACTCAGGCACTGTATGTACATTGTACATTGGATGGTTTTATTGCCCCTGTTGTTTTTGTTATATGTCGTGTACCAAAGCCAGGTAATAAATAAACAAATGCGAAGTTGCGAAAAATGGATGACTTAAAACTCTAGAAGTATGATTGCGGAGGTTTTTTTCTTTTTTTTTTGTCGCGGAGCACACGATGGCATCGTCGATACACACGTTGCATAATGTGCCCGAATGAACATGCGGTCACAACGAGCCAACAGGCGTCAAGACGGAGTGAGATTTTTGCTTCCCTTCACTCAGAGCGATCTGACAAAAGCACATTCAGATAAATATTCGCTAAAATAAAAAGAAAAAACAAAAACAATGGCAACCGTGACTTTTCTCATTCATTCCGGCAATGTTTGCCAAATTGTTTATATGTTTTCGTTTTATTCATAGGTAGTGCATCATACCATTTTTTTGATAGCACGCAAGAATGGCGAACACTCAGAAACTTCTTGCCGTCAGTGTTCTAAGCATTGTTGTCACATGTGTACTCAACAAAACCACACTTCGGAAGACTTCAAAATCATCTGGTTTTACTAAATCTCGTGCTGGGGCTTCTTGATTAAGTGACTTGACCAAAGTTCTCATTACCTCAGTTTTTTGCATAATATACTTCTCTTGTGGTTCCTATAAAAGACAAAGCCAAGCTCGCATCCTCGGAAGGCGTTCAATATTTGAATTTGCCACAGTGGATGGATTTCAAAACGACTTCACCGAATGTCTGAAACTGCACATTCTTTTTCACCAATCCTCCTAACTTGAAGGTTTGGCGTAAAAAAAAGAAACTACAAGACGGTGATCTAGCTGTTGGTTGCGAGTATGAGCAATCAGCTGCGTCACGCCGGTCAGATCAGTGCACCCCGGCTTAACGCCGATAAGAAGTAAGATGCAAATTAAACACAGTAAAACGGCACCCCTTCTTTTGTACTCATTTCGAGAGCAATTCTATAGTGCGCTCAGTTCGCGCCCTTACTCGAGTTATGTGCAACAATTGTGAGTCGTTGCTCAATAACAATGAACGAGATTTTAGAACTGTTCAAGCAGGAAGGTACGGGCCTCAAGTTCACGCATGAGGTTCCGGAGCAGCAGAAATTAAGATTTCTTGATTTGGCGCTTTTCGTGACGCCTGGTCATCTATGTTGAGAATTTTGGTGACGCTTCAAAAAAGGCCTTCTAAGTTACTCGTCAGCCCACTCCAAAGTAGTAAAGGACGGCATCGCCACTTCATGCTTGAGGTCGGCTGTCCAGAAGTCATGCTACCATAGAATTACGGAAAGTGTGTTTAGACAAGTGGTTCGGTTGGTGTGCGCGGGTTTTCCGGAACATGTAGTAACCAGAGCATGTGAAAAGTTAATCAGATCACTAAAGTCTGAAGGTAACGTAGACAAGCAAAACAAAATCCTGGAAAGTAATAAGAAAATAGCCGTAGTACCATATGTGCATAAACTGTCGCACGGGTTGAAGAACGTGGCAGGCCGATTTGATGTTAAAGTAGTTTTTTCAGTGCCTAATCAGCTGGAACGAATATGCGCACGTGTAAGCAAGAAGGCAAAAGAAAGGAAGAAGAAGGAATTGGCAGGATGCGGTGTTAACCACCGATCCCCAGCTACTGACTGCGCAACGGGGGGTGGTGTACACCCTTCCGTTGTCTTGCAACGCTGTATACATAGGACAAACCGGAAGGTGCGTCAACGTTAGATTAAGGGAACATGAGACCAATTATCGCAGCGATGGTCTATCACATATAGGCGCGCACTGCAAAGAGTGCGGGTGCGCTCCTCAATTTGAAAAAACCACCATCATCGCCAGGAATAATAAACAGACAACTCGCGAGATAATAGAGGCTTTGCACATTCATAACAACAACTCATGTATCAGCGCTCCATCCATCGCCCGAGCAGAGGAGTAGCCGGCGCCACGCATTGGCACCAACCTCTCCTTATATACATTTATTAAAAAAAAAAAAAAGTTTCGTATTTGAGTAGGTCAGCGTGATAACCCCTGCCTGTTTTTTACTTTTGCATCGTTTCTGTGACCACGTGAATGTATATAAGAGTGAGTCGACGTGAATAAAGATTAGTTGAGAGTCCGGCGCCTGTCTTCGTGTATCCTTCGTTTGTGTATCGTGTTTTTTGCGCCGTTTTTAATCATAAGCGCAATACGCTTTGTTGACAGCTTTTTCAGCGGCTAAAACGGGCTATAGAAGCCTAAACTGCTCAATAGGTCTGATTGCGGTGCTCTTTCCTTGTCACGGAGCACACGACGACGTCTTCGGTATACACCTGTTACATAACGTGCCCGAATGAACTTGTGGTCAAAACGAGCCAACAGGTCTGAAGACGCAGTGACCTTTTTGGTTCCATCACTCAGAGCGATGTGACGAAAGCGCCTATAGAGGAATATTCGGCAAAATAGAACAATGGAAACCACGTGTTTAGTCAATGATGCCGCAATGTGAGAAGAGTTATTGTGATAAACCGGCAGGAGACGTCATCACAAAGTCTTGTTTACACACATCTTGCTAAGACGTGTGCGACACGTGTTGATTATACAGCAGTGAGAATGGCCTTGTCGGTATTATAGTCTGTGCTGACGTTTACTTGCCTGATAAAAGACAGCAACTCCAGCGTGGTAGCGTAGTGGGTATGTTGTGGCGCAGCTAGGCTCAATGACGCCGTTTCGATTGCCCGCCACTGCGATCGCGGTTTTGTGGGGCGAAGTGAAAAACAACCGTGGGCTTAGATTGAGGTGCATGTTAAATAACACCAGGTCGTTGAATTATCCTGGAGTACCCCCCTACGGCGGCACTCATAATCATTCCGTGGTTCTAACACGTAAAACCAGATAATGGGTTATTAACGCGATAGCGTTAAAGAGCTCGTTTCGCAGAAATTCCGGCGTCGGCGTCGGCGTCGTTGGTTGTGAGCGAAAAATCATCATCTTGTCCGTGACCGAAAAATCGAGAAACATGCAAATAAAATAAATAATAAAATTTTTCGGGGCCGAGTGAGGATTGAACCCGGGTTGTCTGCGTGGCAAGCAGGTGTTCTACCACACAGCCATGCCCCTCTGCTTCGAAATGCTGTGAAAATAACTTCCTCTGCTTGGAAATGCAGTGAAAATAACTTGCATGCTTCGCAAACGCAAGCGTCCTTTATATAGGCGTCGCAATATAACATGTAATATCCCAGGAATATTGCGTGGTGCAAGCGTACATTGCCATCGGGCGTCAGAATATGTGACTATCATAACGATTCCATAGTTTAAAGCCAGCCACCCATTACAAACGGCACACACCTTACTGCGCGTATTCCCTTAACACCACGTAGTGGGTGCATAGCAAGTTCGAAAAGATTTCCCACATTTGCCGCGCATAATTTATCCTGCTTTAAAGCATACTACCCATTACATAGTATGCACTAAGTGATTGAAGTACGCACTAGGGACGGGAATCGCTATCGCGTTCAACTCTTAAAGGCGAAGCTTAAGGGTCCCCCCAATTTTTTTCTTTACTTAGGATAAGGCATTTGGTGCATTATTTGACCACCTGTGACTGTTTCATTTATGGAGCCCGAAAAGTCTATACAACGTGCACTTAAAAAGGAAGTCCATCAACTTTCCTTAACAGTGTAATTATTCTGCCCTTCAAAGTGCCTTACTCTCCTCTGGCAGTACACGTGCTTGCCCGGTCGTTTCAGACAGGCCATATATAGCATGAGCCTTCGAACTCATTTTATTTTTCGTGTTGTTCTTGAACGCGCACATGAAAATTTATGTGTGCTATTAAATATCGCTCCCATCGCAATGCGGCTGCCACGACCGCCATTGGGCCTGCAACCTCAGCTCAGGAACGTGGCATATCGTCGACACTAAGGCACGCAAGCCAATAACTGAAAACGTGCACCAACGCAGAACAGATGCGCCACATTTTAGTACATATGGTATGCTCGTGCATGTTAGATTCCCGCAGCTTGCGACAGCCGTTGTTTTGCTCACGCTTTCGGCCACCGCTTCAACCTCCGCATCCGCATTCAGTTCCTTTTTTTCGCTTCTGCTCACGTGCGTATTCCGCTGCTTGACAAAACCCCTGTCAGCTGCTCACTCATGTGGTCAACTGTTTTATTATAAGAACGCTTTTGTAAAATTTACACTCTTTGTGTTTAAATAAACACTAACAATAACGCTATGCACAATCAAGCCCGCTGTCACGGTACGGCAACATGAGGCATTTCATATTGTGTAATTTATTTTGCTGTGTTTTTCGTAGCCTTTTCAAAAAAAATTATGGAAGATTATTGCCGACAACAGCATTATGATTCTGGAAGCTGAGTGCATGTAATATAAAGCCTTTTCCAGAATTTCCAGTCGCGAAGGCCGGTGTCCGGAGATTTCGTTTACTACCTTGTCATCATCGTCGCCGTCAGCCAATCTTGATGTCCACTTCGGGACGTAGGCCTGAAGCGCTTGCGTGTGTCGTTTCTTTCTTTGTGGTGCATCTTTGCGTTTGCGCTGTAAATGTATATCTAGCATCAGCGACACCCTCGCAATCATTTTCGCAGCGAAAATAAAGACTCCTACGCAAGAGAAGACATGAAGACAGGACAAAGAGAAATCCAGCGCGAGCTAATTCGAATTGATGGCTCTTAATTTGCTCTTTTCATTGGTGCACTTAACCTTTTGCCATTCTCGGCCGGGCTTCCCATCTCTTCGCATCAATTCCGAAGTTCCGAGTGACCATCTTCTATCTGTCCTTCTTATCACGTGACCTGCCCAGGTTCACTTCTTGCTCTTAATACATACAAGGATATTGGCTACGTCTGTTCGTTCTCTGATCCACCCAGCTGTCTTCGAATCTCCTAATGTTACGCCTATCAGATTTTCATTCTATCGAGCACATGTATCCTTGCATTCGCATGTATTTCTGCATAGTAAATGCCTTGCCAACGTTGCAATCGTTATCCATGTCAGAGACGACATGGTGGGTCGGAATGTATATTCAAGTATTAAAAAGTGCAATAGAGGAAGTTCCGGTCGCCTTCGCATCTGAGGTGCGTCCATGATTTCCCACCGCCGACGTCCTGGTTAGCTACAAATACCCTTGTAGAACCTCGCTCTCAATCGCAATCTTGTGTCACATTACGGAGGCGTCGGGATGCCAGTTCGATTCACGTATTCGTGCAACTTTTAAATGCGAAGCATTTCTTAGCGAACTTCTGCGACTTTGAGCGTATCTATCTATCTGTATATCTATCTACCTGTCTGTCTATCTATCTATCTATCTATCTATCTATCTATCTATCTATCTATCTATCTATCTATCTATCTATCTATCTATCTATCTAGCCGCCTACGACTTTGCGCTCGCCTGACCGTATCGTTAATGGGATTTATGCCAAAATTGGTGTGGCATAACATGACTGTATGACGAACATGAATGACTGGTCACATCATGAAAATCCTGAATAACTTGTCATGAAAAGTATGATTTACACGCCATGGCCGTAGTGCTGCTGCGGCCGTTTTCTTAACTCGATATATCCGAAAATTGGTACGATGAGAGAATTCTGCACGACGAACATAAATGACAGGCGGTAATATGAAAATCATGACGTGCATGTCATGTATAACATGATTTACATGCCACGCTCATGGTGCGGTGACGGCCGTTTCGCTAGCTTCATATACACCAAATTTGGTATTGCGTGACGAGACTGTATGACGAACATAAGTGCCAAGTGGTCATATGGAAATCATGACATCTCATGTGCAACCTGACTTGCATGCCACGCTCATGGCACGCTCGCGGCCGTTTTGCTAGCTTGATATACACCAAATTTGGTATTGAGTGACGTGACTGTATGACGAACATAAATGAGAAGTGGTAATATGGAAATCACGACATGTCATGTGCAACATGACTTGCATGCCACGCTCATGGCACGCTCGCGACCGTTTCGCTAGCTTGATGTTCACCAAATTTGGTATTGCGTTACGTGACTGTATGACGAACCTAAATGACAAGTGGTAGTATGGAAATCATGACACTTCATGTGCAACATGACGAATGCCACGCTCATGGCACGCTCTCGACCGTTTCGCTAGTTTGATATACACCAAAATTGGTATTGCGTGACTGTATGACGAACAAAAATTACAGGTCGTCACATGTAAATCATGACTTGCATGTTATGTGCAGCATGATTTGCTCTTTGCTGGCTGCTTCGCATTACATCGATTCCCACAATGGGTGGGATCTGCCGTTTTTTTCTATATTTCTCTCTTTCCGTCTTGCTGTCCGTTCTTTTTATATCTTTCGCGTGTCCGTTTCTTTCTATTCTGCCTTTCTATATCTTTAGTCTTTATTTCCTTTATTTCTCCCTACTTCTCTATTTCTGTTTCTTTCTATCTCTGTCTTTCTCTCTCACTCTTTCTTGCTCGATATTTGTTCTCGTTCTTTTGCCCATCGAAGTTATTGCATCCCACGCCGGGCAAATTTGCGCACTCGTTCTGAGAGCCAAGCAGATTATGAAGCGGATTAAGAGAGCGCGTGCCGGCCGAGTTACTGCGCTCATGATGACTATAGCTTTTTGCACGACCTACAAAATTTGTCCACGCGAAGAAATTTGATTTCGTTTTTACTCGGTAGTGGGGCTTCTGAAGTTCTGTGGCGCATACCCGACGGAGTTTTTTGGTTCGCCGGACAAGCGGCGGTTTGCTAAACAGCTTTGCTGTTCAAATAAGAAGGCAAGGGAAACGGCTCAATGTATAGTTTAATTTTCATTTTATAAGTGTGCTCGCTATTAGACAACGTTGCGTACTGGATATATCACTAAATATCTCTAAGATGAGAAGGGGCAATATATGAACCAGGGAAATAGGTTGAATAATTATGCCGGCAAACTTTCCGTACGCAACAGTCTGGGTAAGGTTTGTGTGGATTTTTGATTTCCAGTGTGCAACCTTTTTCAACGGTTCCATTGAAGCTCTCGCAGCTGTAGGTTGAGAAAAATAATAAAGAAATATAAATATAGCATCAGTAAGCTCGTGCGGAAGGCTTCATTTACTTCCACAAGTCATGGCTTAGTACAGAAGACATATATTTACACTTGTCACCGTAGCTCATAAATGCAAAATCTAGCAGTGGAAGCTTCGTGCCGAGTATGCCTCTTCAATCTGCAGTCTCAAGAACTGTTTCCGGTGATGGAACAGCTACAAAATTGCAATCTTATTTTATATTCTGCATAACACTATAGTACACACTGAGCTCATTGCAGTTTATTACTCTATATTGTTACTCCCATTGCGCATGGTGATTTCAATCCCCGTAATGTTAAACCTTTTTAAAAAGATCCCAGTAAATATGGTACTCATAACGTTTCTGTTTTCTTGGATTTTTTTCTTTATTTGTGAAAACGGCATTTTTTTAAATATCTTTTGTCATTTACGAAGAACATTGGGACATTAGAATATTTTAAGAAATAACATATACTGCCCTCTTTACTGCAACATTAAAATAGCACGAAGTTGCCATATATTGGGATCCGGTTGTTTTACAACACAAAGTATATGAAAAGCCGCACTACACAGAACATCGCTTTCTCGGTGGAGGCATGAAGCAGATGCAAAACATCGGTTTTCTATGCTGAAGGTCCCGATTTTGAATCGGCACCACTGCGGCTTTCAGGCTTGCGGTGACGCTTCAGACAAAAACAAAAACAAAGAAAACCATTGTGCAGTGCCAGTAGGATTTGGACAGCTCCGTGTGATTTAAGAAATCATTCCGTTGCCGTAACGGCAATTGGCCAGTACAGTATTTGACTGCCTCCTCACATACCGGACATGCAGTTAGCCCCTGCCCCTGAACCTTTATTCGTTGAAGAAAACTTAAGGAAAGCTGCTTTAAGAGCTGCAAAGCAGAAGGGGCTATTATAACGTAAAGTGATACCTCACGTAACTATGCGTGTTGTGACTGTGGTAATGGCGTTTGTGACCCACGCAAAACATCATAAACGCTAGCATTCACGCTTCCGGTGAGCCAGCACCACCTCTTGCGGATATCATCGTTGTTTCTTTTCCTTCGTGCTCGAGATTTAGAAGATGCGCTCTTTATGCACCACATGGGCAATTTTTAGACAAATACTTCCTGATTTCTTTTCGAAACCTAATACAAAAGCACTCAGATGGAGAAGTGTGCGCTTACCTGTAGACTTTTACTTCACGTTTTTTAGCATCGCAGCTGTACAATTCGCAAGTATCTGAAGTTGATAGAAAGTTCCTGAAATATCTGTTTCTAAATATGCAGACATCTGTGGAAAAAAATAAGGTATTTTGAAACGGAAAAAAAGATTCAATTCATCCTTAACGAAATTTAGTAAAGCGTCAAGTGAACTCCAATTTAGAATAGGGAATAAAAATCGCGGATTTATTGAGCAGCTACAAACCTCATGAAGAGAGGTTTCGTTTTCACAGACATTATATTTATGATTGTCTGTTACGGCACACAATAATGATAAATGGCCTTTCTGTGGAAATTTGTCCTGTGCAGCTATTTGCAATTTTCAATACGCAGATTTATCTTTTACGAGCCCTTTGTTTATGTTACGTATAAAAGAAGTTTAATGTGTCCAATCATGCAACGATGCAAAACATCTATGAGTGCGGCTTTTACCAAAAACTGTTTCGCTCATTTTCCGCGTGTGTTTTTCTACAACCGTCCTCGTGAATGTCCTCCAGAGAGCTATCGTCTCTCAAATAAAGAAAGCGTCCAGTGCGGTGTTTTCACCACATTTCCGACAAAGCATTATCATCTGTGTTGGTAAACTGAAAAGTATTTACAACTTCCAAGCTTCTCTGACCTTAGTTTTCTAAAGTACCGCCTAAGATATACGACCTCAATAGTTATTACCTAGGGGCGTTGTAGGGCACATCTGACGTAATCATAGTCCACATTCACCAACGGGACAATAGATGGGGTAAGGCAATAACACATAGATCCGCGTAATCTTTTATGTTTTTTACATGTGAAGCATCTTATAGCGAAGCTTAATCCGGTGGTGGTGGTGGTGGTGGTGTGCCGCGTGGCCTCCCTTACTGCGCATGCGCAAACCCTTTAAAAAAAACCTCCTTTCCCCCCTCTCTCTCCTCTAGGCATCCCTTCCCGCGGCAACCACACCCTCACTGCGCATGCGCCTCCCCCCCTCTCTCCTCTAGGCATCCCTACCCGCGGCGTCCACGCTCCCACTGGGCATGCGCGTCCCCCCCCTCTCTCTCCTCTCCTACGCTCCCCCCCTCTCTCGCCTCGCGAAGCCGATGCAGGCAGCGTCTGCTAGCTAGTTTCTTGGTTGAAAAAACCGACTGCTCGCACTGCACAACCGTTCACTGGCCACTCCGTATATATGGCAATGAATTTTGACCTGCAAGGTGGTGCCGGTGGGAGATTTCTCTTGTTCGTTGTTGAACAATAAAAATTCGCAGCGTGGCGCGTTAACTGAAAGCGGACTGCGGGTCTCTGTGTCCAGTCGGAGTCTTCTGTCTCTCATTGCCCATTAGCAGCGATTGGCGTGTTCCAGTAGGAAACACCGCTCCATCACTGCGTGCTTTGCGCCTCCCCAGTTTTCTCTCCTGCGCAACGCCGCGATGAGCGCCAGCGTCAACGCCGCAGCCAGTGTTAAGCGTTAGCGCCCGCTGCTTCACATCTACACATGGTTCCCTTTAGCGGGAGATGGCGTAATTTTTTTTTGTATGTAACGGTTAAGCGAGCCCTAGGGTGTAAACGCAAAACGATACACGGACTAAGAAAGAACACAGTTTACTTGACGTTTCGGCCTCCCATACGGGAGCCTTGTTCACGATAAAAGCCATAAGGATGGCACAGCGTATTTAAGTACGCCTACGTACGTGACGTAAGCAGCGATAGTACTTTGTCGCAAGCGGCCCCTCACTCTTGTTCAGCGTGTGCGTGCGCGCGCAGTCGTCTGTATATTCAGGGATTCCAGGTGCAGGCGTGATGCAAGCTTCTTTTCTTTGGCCAGAACACGCGCACTTGACCAGTCAATTTGGTGGCCTGTAGATTCCACGTGTTCAGCGAGGACATTCGAGGCAACGTGCCGTTTCCTGACGTCAAATTCGTGTTGTTTGACCCTTTTCTTGAAGTCACCGCTCTCACCGACGTACTGCTTGTCACAATCCAGGGAAACAACACCCGGGAAACTTTCGCCATAGGCTGCCATGATTGGCTGCGCTATTACCCGCGGGTAATAGCGCGCGAGCGGGGGCGACGAATGCGGCTGAAGGGGAGATCAACCGAGCCGGCCCATCTCCGTCGCTCCGAGGCGCATGTGATAAGATTTCCCCGCCTGTTAGACCTGGACGTCGAATGCTCAAGAAAAGGGGAAACGCCCCGCGCGTCTTTAACGAGTGTGAAAAGAGGGTAGCGGGGGGGGGGGGGTTTCACCCGAGCAGCAACTGGCGACCTTTGATTTTACGAGCGCGGTCGTCGTTCGCGCGTGCATTATCTCGCCATCTTGGCAGCCGACAGCGGGCGGCTGGCATACCCGTCCACGTGCTGCGCTCTCAACGCGAAGAGAATGCGCGAAGAGTGTCCCTGGAGCGGCCGTATTCTCTTAAACCAGCGTTTTGTAGAGTTGCGTGAGATGGGATCCAAAAGAGTTAGCTGCCAGGCTCACTTCGTATAACATTACAATTTGTTGCTATCGCATTCATTGCTTCACCCTTGCGGTGAAACTGCGACTTTTTGTGAGAACGTAGTAAGTGATTATTTCGGATGTGTACCGACACCAAATGGTGTCGTAGCAATAGATCGCGTTCCAGTTCGAACACTCATAAGTATGAATAGAACGCAAACCTAAGGCGGCCCAGAAAAAAGTACCCCGTGCTTCTTCTCTCGCCCCGTTATTCGCTACCCATGAGCACTTACGAACCATAGGTCACCTCTTTAACCTATTCAAAAGCCTTATCACTTATACCACAAGCCCCCCAAACGCAAGCTGACTTCTATTTTCAGACTGTACATTATTGGACGTAAACCTGCTTTTGCAACTGTGAAGACATTCACTTTCACACATGCTCTTATATGTCATGTTAATTAATAAGTGCGTCCATATATCTAAAAGTCTTTTTCTTTAGTTGTTTCTAATACTTTTGTTTCACGTTCAAAGAAAGACGGTGAGTGCGTATTTAGAACTTACCTACTTGAACTCGTGGTGTGTGTGTTTTTTGGAGGAGGTAGTTTACGCACTGGGAAGAAAGACAGCAGTTGAAATGAATTATTTGTTCTGTTCTCTAATACAAAGTACAGATGGAGAAGTTGACTTCTCTCTCTTTCTGCAGTAGGGTGCACACTTTGCCTGGTTGGATCGTGCAGAAAAATAGCGCTAAAAAGACGGGACGAGGGAAGGACACAGACAACAGCGCCGTGATCTCTGTCCTTCCTTTGTCCCGTCTTTCCTGCTGCTCTTTTCTGTTGCTCTCTCTCTCTCTCTGTCTCTGAACAGTTCATTGAAAAGGACCCTCAAACATCTTGCTGGGTAACTTGTAGAATAACCCAACTATTCGACTAAATTGCCTCGGGGATCTGATGTCGACAAAGTTTTTTTGTTTTCTTCAAGGGACAGTGTGCGTTAGGATCAGTTTCTACACCTTCGAAGTGTCATTATCTTTGCTTTCGTTTTCACGAGCCCGCTGGAAGCCGCAGAGGATGCCCGAATGGCAAAAAAGCTGAGGACTTGCGGCAAGCGTGCAAGGCGGTGCTAAAGGCACTGCTACAAGATGCTTACAAAGCTGTGCCAAATCAATCAAAGGCGCACCGCCGGTGACGATACAGCGAAGGCTGTGATGGGTTTGCAATGCGCATAGAATGGCTCATGTTGTAAAGCGCCAGACGCCGTTAACGTTAGGATCACGGAGGCAGTATCCGTCGGCCTCTGCCGACGAAGGCCGTTGCCTTTGATGGCTGATGCCGCACCTCAGATTTGTCTGGGGCGGCCAGCCATTTGGCGAGTTTGCAAGTTTTGCATTGAGGCCGAACCGGTGCTGCCTATAGTAGACAGCCTATTCGACAAGCACCTGTACATTCAATGCATTTAACCCAACAACTTCCTCAGCAAAACAGATCTTGCGTGTATAATAAATGTATGCTCTTTTTAATTAAATGATGTTCGCTAGTGATTCGAGCAATATGCTTGACATGCAAGTTTCAATGCGCTGTAATATCATTCACAATATTGTGCGGCACTTATTTATGTACTTGGAGGAGCATCAGCATTCCAGCAACAAAGAGGTATTTTAAAATCTGGGGTGCAATGAAGGATGGCCCGAGCTTCTCGGGCACACGAGTTTGCTCCGGGGTCGCACTGTGGTGGTCATGACATGAAGATAGTGCGGAGCGCGTGATAGCAGCGTTGAAAAAAAACGGCTACAAGAACGACCATGGTGTCGCAAGCGCATGTGCGGCATTTGCGGTGTTTATCAAAGGAACACCGCGTGCGAACGCGTCAGCGCCCCCCACCTCAGTCAGCATTGCAACAGTCCAGCGACGTCAGCGTCATTCTCCCGCTATCTTTTTGCCAACTTGACATCGCACCTCCCCCCAGGCGTGTTTGTGGGCGTTTGTCCTCTTTCCGGCAAGTTCTTTCGTTCCACCTGAAGCATGGAAATTTCCACTCTCGAAGGCAACAAGGGCGCAGGCACATACAGCACTCTCGCGCAGCTCGTTTCGCTTCTATCGAATATTGCAGGCAAATATACGGACGGGTTGTCACCAAGGGCGCTCACATCATGACAGCAACGCGCCTGTGAGTGGTACGTCGTGAGCGCGGTGAAACTGAATGCGAGACATCGTAGCAACGTGATGATGATGATGACACAACATTTCTTAATGGAAAAAAATAAATAAAAATAAAAACGCCAGGCCTGCGCGGAACGCGCAGCACAGTCACAACGAAAGCTGGAAGAATGGCCTTTCTAGAGCCTTTCTAAACACTCTTGGGGCAACTACTACAAGTACACTTGGACGGTACCCACTACGCCATAAATCATCATAATTTTTGTGTAGTGGGGAAGCGTCCACTGTGACAATATTCGTCATTCTTCGGAAAAAGCATTGGTACCGGCTACCATAGGTCGGCAAACTCACTCATGAGTCACCTCAGCAGACTCACTCAGACTCAAATCGATCCATGAGTCTGAGTCTGAGCGAGTTCATGTGAGTAATATTTTGTGAGTTTGAGTCCGAGTGAGTCCGGCTGAGGAAAACTTTAGTGAGTCTGAGTCCTAGTGAGTCTGGTGGAGTCAAATATTGGCGAGTCTGAGTCCGAGTCAGCCCTAGGCGCAAAATATATTTCTTGAGTGAATCTGCGTGAGCTCCACCTTTAATTGCCGACCTATGGTCTTATCTATTCAAATATCAGCATTACTATCAGCCCTATATCGACTTACGTTTATACTCAAGTCTGTTCACACGTATCTCTACAAACTAGCGTTGATGCGCAACCTCAATGGTTATTGATCAGAGACGTGAGTTAGGGTGAGTGTTCAATAACCCCCCCCCCCCCCCGCCGAATTCCTTCACGGGATGTTCTTGATAGAAATATCTCGTGTCAGTCACATATTTGATAAAAACGTCCTTACTGAATTGCAACCACTGATAACTCGTATTTGAAAGTACAAGATCAAAAGGCATATCGTAGAGCACCGATTGTGAGAGATATTGGCGTTAAAGTGCATTTACACCATAATCAAAAAGCTCATTTTACGCCAGCGGACTCACGAGTCGATTCACTCGGGCTCACTCAGACTCACGTCAAGCCGTGAGTCTGAGTCTGAATGAGTCCAGCTGAGCAATACGTTGATGAGTCTGAGTCCGAGTGAGCTCTCTGGGCAAAATATATTTCTTGAGTGAGTCTGAGTGAGTTCCAATATTTTTGCCGACCTATGCCGGCTACACACTTGTACGGCATTATGTGCACTTTGTCGTTGTTCTGGCTGACGACGATGAAGAATTATGCCTGAGGCTTTTGTAATCGGTTTGAGCATTCAACGACCCACTCGTTACGCAATTCGCATTGTGTGACGCCTGGTTGTTACTTTACTGTTCTAAGACGCTTTATTACACATGTTAACGCGATTGCTTACCAGTGATGAAGCCTGAATAGGGTCAGTTTGCAACGGAGTTTGAATCTCGGCGTAGCTCTATGGTAGTACTAGGCTGCCACGCAGAGGGCCCGGGTTCGATTCCCATTCTGTCCTCGGCATTATTTATCTATTCTTTTTATTATTTCGCGCGATAGTGGCTACGGACACCGGCGGCGGCGGCTGTAGAGGTGGACAACTACGGCGCGAGAATCGGCCCTTGTTGTGATCTCATAACAGCTTTCGCTGTAAAAAAGCAATGGGAGGGGCAAATATAACCTTTACTTCTTCGTGCATGTGTGCATAGTCTGTGCGATAAAGCTTTTAGATGAATCGTGCTGCTCGCCCGCGTTGCGGCGTGATCACTGCTCCTCCCCAAGAGCAAACGCGATGGGCAGACCCTATCTTTCGTCGCGGGCGTCTGTCAATCAAACTGACTGACGCGTGAACTCGGCTGCAAGCTCGTTGATTCTGAGAGGGCCCGAGTTCAACTCGTGACTGTCATAGTGCCGTGACTGCCAAGCGTACAGTAGAGTATATCCTTGAATCTGTGCACACCCACGCTGGCGTTTGACCAAGAACCTGATAGTTTTTATAATAGAATTATTTAATAAAAGGTTAATCTTTGCTCCTACTTCTTACTCTTCCAAACTTCTCCCCCCTCTTTTTTTTTTTTGTTATTGTTGAATTCAAATTCGCCGCTTCATTACTTATATTCCAGTTCATAATATTATTCCAATAATAATTTCTTCCTGTTGTATCATTCTTTCTTTTAAATAGACTGCCAAGCGTTTCATGCGGTGGAAGCTAAGCAGCAGCTGCTTTGAATATAAAATAATTTGGTCAACTTGCACTAGTGCGAGGTTGGATCCATCATTGGAGCTTGCGATCACCTGGCTTCTTCCAGCTTTTTACGTGGCTTGTCTACTCAGTCTGCTCGGCCTTCTTCGGAGTGACGACAGCGCCAGTTCTCTCAATTTTAATGTTATTTATTGACTAGGTCCTAATTAACATTACCTTGAATACATCTGTCTTAGAAATTTTTTAATTAACCCAACGTTAATTAACACTGGTTTAATTAGGAATGCTCTAATTAGTATGAACAAATTAGCATAATCCTACTTAGCATGATCTTAGTGAGTAAGGTGCTGGTTAGTTTGGTTTGAATTGCCACACTCCTAATTAGCGTTATGCTAATTAGAATAGCCTTGATTAGCTCTGCCTCAGCCTTACATGGCTTCATTAGCAGGGTCTTTGTAAGATGGGGCCTGATTAGCTCGGTTTTAGCATGACTTCGCTTAAATAGGTTGGTCATAGCATGTTCTGACTTAACTAGCTAGGTATACCACCAAGCCAATTCAGCCGGGCGCGCTAGTTGGGCAAGCGAGCAGACGATGAAAAGGACGAAGAAGGCGCGCACCGGGCGAGGAACGCGCTAGGATGTCTGCCAAGTCTGCCAGAACGAGACCCTCGCATTCATTCATAACGAGGGTCTCTTTCTGGCAGACTCGGTGCTTTCAGGTAGCATGTGAGGGATTATTGGTCAGCTGCCACTTCATAATGAGATCACTTACTAATGAGACTACGTGACGTGAACAGGCAGAAAAAGAGTGTGCCACATTTGCCGCCATGGCTGCTAGCGGCGCTGACTGACACTCTCACGTTTAAATGCAGATATATACCATGTAAAGTGAACCGGCGGATGACCGCCGCTGTAGCTAGTTGGTAGAGTATCGGACGCGTTATTCGAAGGTCGCAAGTTCTGTCCCTGCCTGCGGCAAGTTATCTCTTCGTCCACTTTTCTTTCTTCACTCTTACATTACATTAACTACTTATAAGATCCGCTATACTTTCCTTTGGCATCATTGTCTGTTAGTTCTCATTAATGTTGTCTAACGAAGAAAAACGAGCCCTTAAATTTACACTTCTTTACTTCATTTAGTACGCTCAGAGATGTAATAACACACAGTTGAGCTAGGCTATGGTGTCAGCCATGTTCTTTATTCAGAACACCCTCATCTTCCTCGTCTTCCCTCAGCCCTTCTCTAACCTCTTCACCACTTCCACGTACACTCCCCCCTCTTTGAAGACTCATCCCTCCTGGGATGATACATGAAGACGTTTCCAATGGTCGCAAACTCCAGCACACCATCATCGTTGACGTAACCAATCCTCTTGAGAACGCCTTGTTGCACTGCAGTCTGAACCACTCGATAAGGTCCCATGTACACCTGCTTCGTGCCGGGAAGGCCTTTTCTGACGAGTATCAAATCGTTCAGCTGTATATGGGGTATCCGTGTGTTGTGGCGGCGGTCGAAGTTTCTCTTCATATCCTCTCGGTATCTCTGGTATGCTTCCGAAGTTTTTCGATTTTCGCACAATTGCAGGCGTCAGCAATGCGAAGCTGTTGATCCGCAGGAAACACAGGTGCCTTTCCGAATGCCGCAAAATACGGGCTACAGCCGATGCTCGCAGTGTGCGACCGATTGTGGTGAGCGACAGCTGCCTCCAAGCAGCACTTCCATCCGCCTTGAAAACTTGGGTATATAGAAATGAACTGCTTCAAATCTCGGATTATCCTTTCAGCCATGCCATTTCCTGCAGGATGGTACGGCGCGCAGCGTCACAAAGTAACTCCTCGTTCCTTCGCCCACTCTTGCAAACGCTGGCTGAGAAACGCTGGTCCATTGTCTGATATTACTACTTTTGTATTCTTAAACATCTGTCGACCCAAAAGAGCAATCACACTATTCGCGTCTTCTCTTCCCGGCCGTGCAGCCACTGTTCTTGTGCACTGGTCTATTGCCACTAGGAAAGACTGTGTTCTTCCTACTCCAGCAGCCTTTTTATTGAGCTCTGCGAAATCCACGTGGATGACTTCAAACGGTATGCTGGAATGTTGAGGCAAGACCATCTCGTCCGTTCTCTGAAGGTACTTGGCTTTGTGAAGCTGACACTGGTGACAAGACTGAACGTACCGCTGGACGTCATCTTTCATGTGTTTCCACTGGAAACGTTGAATAATCTTGCGATAGGTCCTCCAGAAACCGTCGTGTCCGCCTGAGTGCGGGGAGTCGTGATAAAGTTCCAAGATTCGAGGCACCATTGTTTCGGGAACTGCGAACTTTCCGTTGAGGAACTTGAGTTCTTCAGTACCCTCCCACAATAGGCTGGCGTTGATATTTTCTTGATCAGGAATTACCGCAAGTCTCGAAAGTGCATCTGCATCCTTGAGGTGTTCCCCAGGCCTGTGATGGACTACGAACGTAAACCCACCCACCTAGCGATCTTTCCTCTAGGCTCTGCGAGGTTAAGGATGTAGGTTAAGGCTTGATGATCTGTAAATAGCGTGAAGGTCTTGCCATCCAGGTAAGGTCTAAAATAGCGCACGGCCATTAGGACTGCCAAGGCTTCTTTCTCTGTAGTCGTGTAGTTGAGTTGCGCTTTCGAGAAGGTGTACGAATAGTACCTGACGACCCTCTGTTGCCGGCTCCGTGGAGAGTCTGCATCTCTTTGGTAAAGCACTGCACCTGTGCCATAATAAGAAGCGTCGGTGTTCAGCTCGAAGGGCAACTTGAAGTCTGGAAGAGTCAGAACCGGGTCAGACGAAATGATGGTCACAAGGCTGTGATAAACGGAATCACACTCTGCTGTCCACTGAACTGGAACATTATTCTTGGTCATTTCTGTGAGGCATTCGGTTTTTGTCGCATAATCTCTTATGAATGACCGAAAATGCCCCGCAAAACCCAGAAATACTCGCAAAGAGTGCAAGTCATACGGCTTCTGCATGTTTGCGATTCGTTCCACTGATTCCTGTTTTGTTGTCTTTGTTTGGCCATCAAATACTCTACCCAGAAACACAACTTTTCTTTGGAAGAACTCACTCTTCTTGTCGTTAATCTTGAGCTCGGCATCACAAAGTGCTTGAAGTACACTAGCAAGATGGCTTGAATGTTCATCCTCGTTGCGGGAATAAACAATTATATCGTCGATGTAGACGTTACAAAACTTCCCGAGAAACGGTCGCAAAACGTCGTTCATCATCTTGTGGAACCAAGCGGGTGAGTTCTTCCTCCCAAATGGGAGTCGATTATACTCGTAGATGTCAAACGGTGTTATGAAGGCAGAATATATTTCTTGTATTCTTCAGAAAGCGGGACTTACCAAAAACCTTTACATAAGTCAATTCGCGAAAATACTCTGCAACCACCAGTTTCATCTATGATGGAGTCTATACGTGGCATAGGAAACGGAAATAGCTCTGTCTGCTTATTAATTTGTCCGTAGTCTGTGCAGAGTCGGAGACTTCCATCTTCCTTCGGTGCAATGGTGATGGGTGACGCGAATGTAGATGTGTATGGACGAATAATCTGTGCATCCAACATCTTTTGTATCTCATTCTGAAGCCACATTCTCTTCTCCCTTGACATATTATAGGGCTTTTTTCTGACCACCGTCGTATCAAGTAGCTTGAATGGTACCTCAAACTTTGTAGTTGCCGTAGGATATCCTTTCAAGTATAGCAATTCCGGGTAAAGCGTCTTAACCTCGTCACCTGACGATGGCTTCCGTAGAGTGCTCGAAGGTGAAGCTGAAGCGTTGAGGCTGTGGCGCCTTTCTTCTGTCGTAACTTCTCCAGTCCAGTAGATGTTAAGGTGAAGGGCACTGATGGCTGGACGTGAAAGGAGTAATTCATAGGGCACGCCGTCGAGTACCAGTGCTTGCGCAGTGACAATGTTGCCTAGACACGATATGGTAACACAAGTCCATTTATCGTGAACATCTCGCCTTCCATCGTATCCGTGTACTTCTACGGGCCACCCCTGTTCTACTTTCTCGCTCTCATCAATACTGGCATTTATAACTGTGACGCTGGCTCCGCTGTCAACTAACGCGCTCCTTTGCTTTCCATTAACAAAAACAGATATGTACAATAGACTTGTATGAGACAAGTAAACGGCTTCTCTTGATGTCATCGGGCGGAAGCCGAGACCCTTTTTATTTAGTTTTTTGTCACGTCATCTTGGTCTTCATGATGGCCTGAGTTTGCCTGGTCGGTCAAAAAAGACACACGCGTCGCGGTAGACTTCCAGGTTCCAAGCGGGCGTCTTTCATCGGCTCGTGTGGTACCTGTACACCTTGGAGCAGGTGTCATGGGTTGACGCTGGGTCCCTATGTCCTGGAGGTAGAGGTTTCGCATTCCCTGCAGGAGTTCTTCAACCGTCTTGGGTCCTCTCACTTGTATTTGCTTCTGGAGGTTCGGACTCAAACCATGGATGATAAGCGGAATCACAGACGTCTCAGGCAAAGATGAGTCAGCCAGCTGGAGCAACCGCCTCTTCTCATAAAAATAGCTGAGTGCAGATCCAGACGTGTACTTGAATGCAATTGCCTTGTCCCATAACAACACCTTGTTCTCGCCAAAAGAGCTGAAAAAACTGTCTTTCCATTCTGTCCACGGCCTGTTGCTGTGAGCGTTGACACGCAACTCGTACCACGTCTTCGCTATTCCCGATAAGAATAATCGCATGTTTTTCACTTTATCCTCGTCACTGTGCCAGTAATTTTCATTGCACGCATATTCATAGAATGTTAGCCAGGACTCGGGACTGCTAGACTGTCCGTCAAACATCTCGGGCTTCACGTGTTCGAGACTCGGTCTGCTTAGTAGTTCGGTTACGTTTACAAGCAACCGCATTAAATCATTGTGCTGCCTGTTCTGCTCCTGTTGTATTTCAAGGAACTTATTCATCAGCTCCACGGAACTCTCAGACGAAGCAACGGTAGCAGGCTTCGCGTGGTTACCAACCGGAGTCAGAACAAAATTCTCATAATCGTGAAGCTTCATGTTGATCTTCACTGTTCCTTTCGCAATTAACTCATCAGGAGTGAGCTTCGTTTTAGTGCTTATATAGGAGACAAAAGCGTCAGTGCTCACTGCTTCCGGAAGAGCTTGTTCCTCTTCATCTTGAGGCGTTGCAGCCAAGTTCCGGATGCCGCCGCGTTGATTTGCTCCAATGGTGAAGTCCACCCACATTTCGACTTGAATGTCCACACAGAAACGATACGCGGCTGCGCCAATTTGTAATAACACACAGTTGAGCTAGGCTATGGTGTCAGCCATGTTCTTTATTCAGAACACCCTCATCTTCTTCGTCTTCCCTCAGCCCTTCTCTAACCTCTTCACCACTTCCACGTACAAGAGATACTTCACATTTAATAATAAACAACTTTAGTTGGAGTGGGAATCGAACCCACTTATTCTGCACCGCAAGCAGGTGTTCTGCTACGGAGCTAGCCATTGCTTGGAACTGCTTCCGAAAGAAACCCTATGTGAATAAGCAATGCAAGGAGCCTCCTTAACGCATGTAATGTGGCGTGGGAAAATCACAGAATCGCGCCAGGCGTCACGGCGTACGAATGGCACAATCAGTCAATGGTTTATAGACCCACCCATTACAAAGTGCACAGAGATATCATCAGCGAAAGCATCAACGAAGTGAGCAGCTGCGTAAGTTCGCGTGTTACCTTACGGACGCGTACAGGGTACTTCGCTGATTCGCAAAAGGAAGAACTATGGCGTTGCGGACGCTTTGCAACTGTAGTTGCAGTAAGCATTCTAGATAGTTTCAAATGGCTAATATTACGCGCAAAGTCGTCCCCTTCCTTGCGGCATGGTTTAGGTGTCCATCGAGAAGTGAAGCGAGTCTACCGATTGAGAAGGCTATGCGGCCGTGTCCCGATTACGCTATCGCGTTCTACTCTTGAGGGGAAGCTCAAGCTACCTCCAACTTTTTTGCAGCATGCGAATAGCCTTGTATTCGGCGTATCACCGCCGAAAGAAGCTACTTTGAAAAATTTTAATATGTGCCGACCGGTACGATAATTTTGTAATAGCGGAGCTGTTCAAGCTCGGAGTAATGTTGGCGTCGTGGAGAGAAAACTCGGCGGGTATGCGCGACAAAAAGCGCCTATGTGACAAGCACATTCTAGCATAGCATAGCCATGCATAGTATAGCATAGCTAAGAGGTGGGAAAAGAAGCAAAGATGAACAGTTATCTGAGGGCGAGGAGGAAGGAAAGGAGAAGTGGAGAGGGTAGAGAATGGCATTGCCTTGTGTGGCACAGTTTAGCAAGAGGATGGGAAAGGGAAGTATGTGTGACGACTGATGACAGAGTGAGGAGAGAGAAAGGAGGAGAAAATTGGGAGGGGAGAACCTAAATGACGTGTACAGTATGGCGTAGCAAGGGGTCGGAAAGAGAAGTGAGAGTGAGGACTGATGAGATGGTTAGATGGAGGGAAAGAAGGAGCGAGGGCAACATAGAGGTAAAGAGAGAAAGATGAAAGAAAGAAGGCATAACTAGAAGATGAAGTTCCAGAAAGTGATAAAGAAAGAAATATGAAAAAAAGAAGATTTTTTAAAACTCAATCTGCGTTCGCCAGGTGGTGGCGCTTGCTTGCCAGCTCCACTAGTGTGCCTCGATGCGTCCGCCCCCCCTTAGGGTGTTGCCATTCTTTGAAATGGCTGATGCCGCCGCGACGCCATTTTTTGCCCCGCGTCCCGCGCCTCTCAGCCGAGCCGTCGTAGAGCGGTGAGACGCCGGCACTGGGCGCCGGTAAGACACCGTGGGCCCAATTATGGGAGCCGCGCCGAAATAGATGCCGCAGATGTCCTCATCCTAAATCGGACAAAGCGCGCATCAAGGCACCCTAAGCTACATTGTTTACTCAAATTTCGCAGGCGTAGACTTGCTTTAATTCTTTTTTTTTTACCAGACCGGGTCTCATTGCTCTACGGACAGACCCTGTATACACATGCAAAACTGATAAACCTCGGGTCCGGGAAAGAGGGGAGGAGTTGGACGTGACGTCACATGACGACATAATCAGATGACAGCGTCACTTGGTCAAAGATGGGCTAATCGCGGAGGCAGTGCAACACAAATTAAAGTGTCCAAAGCTAGCAATGCCTCAGCAATGCCATGTGCGCAGTATCAACCCAGATGAACGCATACCAACTCGCTAAAGCTTCCATTGTAATGCCTCAGGTCCTGGAGGCAGTGCACATCTACGGCAGGTGCTGAAAATTGAAGGTCCCTTCGTAAATTCCTAAGTGTGTTCGGCGAACGCATGTTCCCGTTGCGACGGGGCTGGTCAGAATGGAACGCGATGCGCGCGTCTCTTTTTGCAAGATTGGACACGGTGGGCATAGCGACGCTTCTCAAGCAAAGCGCTAGCGCTTGTAGCGTCCGACGCGACCGGCGTACGTTGGCGCGCCCCGGCGGCCACATGACACCGTGCCAGGGCACGGACGGAGGGACAGACGGACGGACGGACGTGAGCATGAGCCATTAAAGGCTTTCGCCTTAAAACTTTCGCCAGGCGGAGGGTGGGACCAATACATTAACTAAGACGAAAAAAGAAGATGGCTTTCGCCTTCGAGTCATCTTAGGCGAATGCAAAAGGAACCCTGTGGGTTCTTTTCGCATTATGATCACACATAGACATAACCGTCTGTTAGTGCAAACATAAGACGGCACATCTGTGCGCATATCTCATGTTGGGAGGATTTCTTCACTTCCATATGCAACTTTGCAAAGGACTGAATCACATGAATGAAACTGCAAATCACTTCTACTTCAATGCAGAAGTTATGAGAAATTTTTGAAGATGGGATCTCACTGAAGGCCAGGGGCGACGCGAGCGGGTGTTACGGATGGGCTGGAGCACACCCCAGAACTTACTTGCGCATTCGACCGTTCTATCGCTTGAATGTGGGAACGGTTAGTTATCTTGGTTATCTGCGGTACGCATACACACCTTGCCATTCTCCTTCCTTATAATGTCAACTATTGGTCCTTCAAACCACGCTGTTAATATCTTTTCTGTTAGTCATACGCCTACATGTTTTCTTTATGTCGTCTGTTGACCAGTCCTGAAGTTTTTCTCAAGCTATCGTTATTTCACATCTTATTGCCACTGTACAATCGCGGTAAAATCAAGTGATTGTATGCTTTCTTTAAGTATATCAATAAGGCACCGGTCATGATTCGGCAATGCCTGCCCTATGCAGTCTGACTAGCGCCTTTTTCAGCAATAATGTTTTCCTTGTTTCACCTCTTGATAATTTTCGGTTATCTAGGTAAAGCAACACTTGCACGTATAGTAGAGCATAACAGCAGACCAGGAAATTTTTTATATCTGGCCATTTCACAAGCTATGATCAAAGCTATTCGTTCAGGCCGCTCAAATTCAATGGGTCAAAAGTGACCTCACTGCCCTGCCTGCTGACGTCATCTGTTCCAATAGCACATGAACAAACAGCTGCAGATTGTGCAGAGGTTGTAATGCATTAGAGTAAGACTTCGTAAACCAAATTAAAGATACGTGCATAAGTCAGTAACTTTCTCTTCTTACGCACAGATATCGCATGCAGCACTGCAGGTCGCCTCATTTGTTATTAGTCGCTGTGAAGGTAATCCCTGAACGCATCCAACGCAGAAGGGATGCCTGAAGTCAGTAGACGTCACGTTAACGCTGGAATGGCAGCGAGGAGTGCTAGTCGTCCTGTCCGAAGCACCTGAATTTTCCCCTTGTTCCATACTCCACACAACTTTACGCGCCAGGTGGCGATTAGAGCTGCAAAGTGATTTGTTTTACGCAGCACTTTAATTATTAAGCTAAGCTAAGCTAAAACTAAGCTAATAGAAGTAGTAGAAATTTCTACAAGCAGCAAATACATCTCAGAAACACATGGGATCGGGCTTGTTGCGGCACCTGACGGATCAGACCTCAAACACTCCCCTTCTTTGCACGCGGCTTCGGCAACGCGCGAAACACAGATCACCGAAGGAATACTCCAGGGCACCTAAGAAAAACTTCTTGGGCGAATCGGAGTATGTCTTACTTTTCGTTATTTGCGCAAAGATCGGACGGTCTTCCTGTGTTCGTCCGATATTTGCGCACATATCCAACAACAAAACACCAGGGCACGCAAACGCCGGAAACGTATTGAAAGAGATGAAAATTATGGCTTTGGAATTTCTGGCTAAACTAAAAGTTGTATATTGTGACGTGGTCGTGACGTCGACGAAGGCAGCAGGCGACGTGTCCAAGATGAAACTGTTTATTAGGCCGAACTTGTGGCCGGTAAACGGAAAGTAAGATTACAGCAATACACGCTGGCACTGATAGCGGCGAACAGAGCGTCGGCCGTCGATCAACTGACGAGCGGTGAAGCGCGCCGGCATTTATAAGCGTGGCATCGAATATTCCAGCCTTATCGCTGGTTGCCGCGCAAGCTCTGGAATAAGCTCGAGTGTTCGCGCTTCGCGCGCAATCTTAATAAAATGATCTATAACAATCGCGAAGCTTCTCGAACAAAGAGGCGCGGTTTGCGATGAGCGTTGCTCACAGTCTTTGTGGGCGAAAACCGGATACAGCAACTGTGAAAATTAGAGACGCGCGTGGCAATTCCCCCCCTCTGAAAAAGCATCGTCCCGATGCTTAAAACAGAACATGGGGGGAAAAATGCTTGCAACAATAAATAATAACAATAAAGCAAGAAAGCACAATAATAAAACAATAAGTGCAGTCCTCAGGTTCGCTAACGCGCGTAATACGGTTTGAGGTGCACGACATGGACGACTTCAGGTCGCGCACGGCGCCGTTGAGAGTTCGCAGTGCCGTCCGGGACACCTTCGTGGTGCGAAGTCTTCACGTGGGCGCGGCGGGGGGAGCGTTACGACGCGCTGCGTCAGCGTAGCTCATCGCTTGTGGCTCACGCTGCGCTGGTTCAGCTGTTCCAAGAACTTGCCGGATTTCCTGGCGCACGACGTCGGTGATCGGCTCCACCTGAGGCGGCGAAGTTGGCAAGAATTAGCGCAGCTCCTCCCGAACGATTGCTCTGATGGTGTCGCGCAGGTCGTCGGGATGCAGCGCTTGAACGTCCCCGTAGGTCGTCGAGGGAATGCGGCGGTTGTACTGGCTAGTACGCATCTCCAGGGCCTTCTCGATCGTCGTGGCCTCCGAGACAAATTCCGTGACCGTCTTCGGTGGGTTGCGTACAAGGCCGGCAAACAGGTCTTGCTAAACCCCCCGCATCAAGAAGCGAACCTTCTTTTCCTCGGACATGGCGGGGTCAGCGTGGCGGAAGAGTCGGGTCATTTCCTCCGCGAAAATGTTGACGCTTTCGTTCGGAAGTTGCACCCGTGTCTCCAGCAAGGTTGCAGCCCTTTCCTTTCGGACGACACTCGTGAACGTTTCTAGAAAAGTGCCGCGAAAAGTGTCCCAGGTTCGAAGAGTGGACTCCCGATTCTCGAACCAGGTCCTAGCTGCATCGTCCAGGTAAAAGTACACGTGGCGCAGCTTGTCGTCGGCGTCCCAATTGTTGAATGTGGAGACCCTTTCGAATGTCTCAAGCCACGTTTCGGGGTCTTCACTTGGAGATCCGTGAAACGTCGGCGGCTCTCTGGGTGGCTGCATCACGATTGCCGCGGGGGGGCACTGCGGCCGTCATCGTGCTTGTTGTCTTCGTCGCCGTGGCCCGGATCTTGTCGGGTAGGGGTCCGTATTCTGCTGGGAGACCTTGCTGCCGGCGGCTGGCTCGCTGCTCAGTGTTGACGTCGGTGTCCCCTTGGCGGTGTGGGCTTGGCTCACGGCTGGAGGGGGGGCGTTCGGTACATGGGCCGGGAAGCACCTCCACCAGATGTCACGTGGTCGTGACGTCGACGAAGGCAGCAGGCGACGTGTCCAAGATGAAACTGTTTATTAGGCCGAACTTGTGGCCGGTAAACGAAAAGTAAGATACAGCAATACGCGCTGGCACTGATAGCGGCGAACAGAGTGTCGGCCGTCGATCAACTGACGAGCGGTGAAGCGCGCCGGCATTTATAAGCGTGGCATCGAATATTCCAGCCTTATCGCTGGTTGTCGCGCAAGCTCTGGAATAAGCTCGAGTGTTCGCGCTTCGCACGCAATCCTAATAAAATGATCTATAACAATCGCGAAGCTTCTCGAACAAAGAGGCGCGGTTTGCGATGAGCGTTGCTCACAGTCTTTGTGGGCGAAAACCGGATACAGCAACTGTGAAAATTAGAGACGCGCGTGGCAATATGATAGACTGAAAATTTTTGTATTCCATAATGTACAGTGCGCTAAAGGACCGAAAAAAACTCTGCATTCACGTCACATACTGGGCAGGTGTGGCCAGGTGTGTCCATCCCGGAGGCAATAAAAACACAAAAAAAAAACTGTGCGCAAACACGCACACACAAAAAATCTCCCGTGCACAAGAATAACTAACAAGCAAGCTCGAGGGTGTTCAACGAAAAACGCTTGGGGTCATTTTCCGCAAACTTAACAGAACAGAGTCGACTTCAAAATTGCTTTGGAAGGCTGTCTTACTAGCCATAAAAAACCAGGCGAAATTGGCAGGCTTAAAGCTAATGGGCCCGCTATTACACAATCACCTAAACGTAGAAAATTCCCTCTGCATAAAGCAATTTGCAGCTAGAACTGCGCGCCAGCAACACTCTCATACCGTTGCCGCTTACAGATTTCGCACGGGCCCTTTCAAATCCTTGTTCTTCCCACTTGCGATCAGAGAAGAATAACCTGACCCGCTATATTGCCAGTAGAACACCTTTAGCCACTTTCTACAAACTTATAGAAAGCGATTTGATAGCTTCGCAACTTTAATACGAAGTTACATCTCTCTCTTTTTTTTTCTTATTTATGTAAAGTGCCAATATGTTTTTGTGTTAAAAGTATGCTCGTTTGTTCTTTTTTTTTTTTGTTGTTGTTCTCTTCGACTTGTTCTAATCTGTCCACCTGTTGTAATCCCTCTGGCAGTGACATTATGTATAAATGAAACAAGGCTAGGTGCAGAAAGCTTGCTATGCTTTCGGTTATGGAGGCAGTGCACCAAACCACGTTAGGTAAAGAACACTTTCATGGGGCGGAGTGCAAGGGTCAATTCATCGACGGAGTAGAAAAAAAAAGATGGCCCGCAGCTAATCGCAAGTATACCAACATAGTCAGTGTGAGTGCCCCTTTCAGAGCCCTAAGTCTCGCTCTGAGGTCATTAGGACATCAATACAGTCCACTAAGGAGAAGGAGATGGCTTTCGCATTCAATTTGTTTTAGGCAAATGCATAAGGGGCGGTGTGACTTTTTCTTGGTGTCTATGATCGCCTTAGTTTCCCATGGATGGACGTAGGGACAGTCTTCTCGTGGACTCGTTACAGAAATGCTTAGGCACCTACAGGGTTTCTATGGATGAAGACAAAGTTCTGCCACGAATGTCTCGTGCGTATGCAGCAGGATTGCTGCATATTCGGCGTCATTTTATGTGATTTTTCATCATGCTATTAAATTTTGAGAAAATACGTGTCTATAAAAAAACATGGTTGATCCCTCCGTCATAGGAATCGGCATAACACGAAAGTGAAACGTGTCCTTACAGAAGTAGTCGAATGTTTACTGCACATTGATATAAGAGAGCTTGCACAATGTCTATTGGTGTGTTGACAGTTATAGCACCCTTTAACGTGGATGCATCCACATAGACGCTTGATGGTACATCTGTATCCCGACGACTAACCTCTATGATGAACGATTAAAGAAACCCTCGTGGTCATAGATGGTTGTGGTAGCTGTACGGTGAGAGCGGAGTCATTGAAAGCGGTGTGACAGCCAGAAGAGCGTCAATGATTGGGCGCCGAACTTGGGCTAAGGTCGCCTACTCGCGGCATGTAGAGTTATTGAACAATGCTGCCCGACCAGAGGCAAACGCGACGCGCGCCGTGTCTTCCCCGTTGGCCGGCTGCGATTTTTCGCGGGGCGTAGGAACATGGCTAGGGACGCGGAGTTAGGGCCACGCGACGCACTCGCGCTTCGCACAGCTATTTTTGGTATGGACGGATGCTACGAGTGTGGATGCTAGGGGTAAGGTCGTCACCTGGAAGTGTGTTAATGCTTCGGCAAAAATTGCACGTTTACTATTCGAAACACGCCGAATGAGACGGACGCGGACAAACAACGCTTTGAAGAAACTAATCGTGCATTTCACGGTCATAATGCATTACTTCTCTTAGCACGAGCACTGTGAGAGTACAGTGGTAGATATAAAAGGCTTGTTTTTAAAGACCGCAAAGTATGTGACCGTGGCGCAGTGGATAGCGTGCCCGGCATCTTTTGTCGCGGACCTAGAGGTCGTAGGTTCGACTCGCGTTGACGGAACTTTTTTTCTTTGTCTTCTGATCATGTGTATTTATTCTACGTCATTTCCGTGACGGAAATACGTCACTCAAATCTTGGTGGACCCTGGCATAAAACACTTTCGTGTTAAAAAATGCATGTTAGTAGCGACCGGCTTATAATAGGATGTTGCGAAAAAAACTTGGAGGACGCTTGAGCTTCGCTTTCATGAGTAGAACGTGACGGCGTAATCGGACCATGCTCGTACGTCTTCCCAATCACTAGTCTAGCTTTGCTTCTCTGCGCATAACAAAACCGTGCCGTAAGAAAAGACATTCCTTATTGTGAGGTATGAAAAATAAAGCCTCCGCCCGCACCATAAGAATATAGCAGGCTATGAAGTGCGGACGCCCTCCGGGTCCAATATCCATGCATATGGAGCGACGAAACACAAGGAAACACACGGCCACACGGCGGGGCGATGCCGTTTAAAAGCGCCGCCCTGGGCCCTTTGCACCATCTAGCGGATGTTGTGTCAAGCCGCTGAAGAAGCTCCAAGATGTGCATACTACCAATGCTAAATGCTATATATAAATAGCTCGCCGTCAGTATGCTAGATGATGTGTACGTGGGGGCCGAGCGGCTAAACGCGTCGCGCCATGGAGCAAGGGTCGCAGGTTCGAATTCCCGGTCCCACTCGAATCGAAAATTTATCTTATTCTTTCTTTGTTAGCATCTAGCTCGAATTGTCGCTCACGGACAACGCTGATGTCTTGCTCACAACCAAGGACGCCTCCCTGAGAAACGAGCTCTTTTAGTCTACGTGCTATCAGTTCCAACAACGAAGCTTTCGTGCTGATGGACCCTTTCTCTTCCATCTAAAGTTTGTTGGGACAAATTGCAACCGAATAGCTATACTTTCCTTCGAGCAGGCATTTAATATCCCGGTGATAAGTACAATGAGAATATTTTGCAGCACCCTGTCGAGCCATAATATATATACCGTAATTACACGAGAAAAAAATAAATGGATGTGCTTTAATGTATATGAGCCTTTGCCAAACAAGCATAGCACTTCTTTAACAGAGGTTCTAGACAGATCCCTGTATTGGGTCCGGCCACGATTGCACTGTTTCAGCATACAGCGTCTGTTAAGCTTTCGCTCTTCAGATATGAAACGACTTCCACGATACCTATCCCTAAGCGTTCAAGATTTACCTTGAATAAGGAAGCGACCTTTCAAAACCAGGTGTGCTCAGTACTTTCAGTGCAAAAATGTTAAAATAAATTTGTACAAGGCCCGCAATTTTAGACGCATTGAGCAAAGCAGACTGAAACAATGAAGATTTTTTAGATGCCATAGGAATGCAGAAAAACATACAGGTATTAACTCATTCCAGTAGATCGCGCAATACACCTTCTGAGTAAGTGTTAATGTAGTCATCTCAAACCGCTCAGTTATATGTAAATAAAAAGACCTCACTTCACAGAGCGAGGCTGTGACCCTAGAAGGTCTTCACACTTTTAAAATACATGTAGAGGAGCTTAAAATGTATCTTCCTAAACGTTGTGCTGAGGCGTTTCTAGTTCCCCCCTGCAAAGAAAATCTACTATTTTTTTTTAATATTATAGACCACCAACAACCAGGATTACAACATTTTTTTCTGAACTTGTCATGAAGCTGCGTCTTTAGAACGAACGTGTCCGACTGAATCTTCTTTTCACCGCCCCTCATACCACTATTAACGCGATAGCATTAAAGAGCTCGTTTCGCAGAAATTCCGGCGTAGGCGTCGGTGTCGGCGTCGTTGGTTGTGAGCGAAAAAATCATCATCTTGTCCATGACCGAAAAATCGAGAAAGATGCAAATAAAATAAATAATAAAAAATTCACGGTTCACTGAGCATCGAACCCAGGCCGATTCCGTTGCAAGCAGGTGTTCTACCACACAGCCACGCGTATGCTTGGGAATACATTGAAAATGACTTCCTTGGCTTGAAAATGCAGTGAAAATAACTCTTGCTTCACAAACAGACGCGTCCTGTATACATACGTTACAATACACCATGTAAAAAATTGAAGGACACTTTGTACATTCCAAAGTGTGTCCGGCGAAAGCGTGTGGCCATTCCACTGACGGAAAAACGGACGGAAAGACCGACGGACGGACAGACGGACGGACGGACGGACAGACGGACATCCGCACGGACGGACGGACACCGGACGGACGGACGGACGGACGGACACCGGACGGATGGACGGACGGACACCGGACAGACGGACGGACAGACGGACGGACACCGGACGGACGGACGGACGGACGGACACCGGACGGACGGACGGACATCCGGACGGACGAACGGACAGACGGACATCCGGGCGGACGGATGGAAGGACGGACGGATGGACGGACGGACGGACGGACGGACATGCGGACGGACAGATGGACATCCGGACGGACGGACGGACATCCGGACGGACGGACAGACAGACATCCGGACGGACGGACGGAGAGACGGACATCCGGAGGGACGAACATCCGGACGGACGGACGGACGGGCAGACGGACATCCGGACGGACGGACGGACGGAAGGACATCCGGACGGACGAACGGACAGACGGACGGACATCCGGACGGACGGACAGACGGACATCCGGACGGACGGACGGACGGACGGACGGACATCCGGACTGACAGACGGACATGCGGACGGACGGACGGATATCCGGACGGACGGACGGACAGACGGACATCCGGCGGACACCGGACGGACGGACGGACAGACGGACATCCGGACGAACACCGGACGGACGGACGGACGGACATCCGGACGGACGGACGGACACCGGACGGACGGACACCGGACGACGGACGGACACCGGACGGACGTGAGCATGAGACATTAAAGGCTTTCGCCTTAATATTCCCAGCAATATTGCGTGGTACAAGCGTACATTGCCATCGGGCGTCACAACACGTGAATATCACAACGACTTCGGGGTTTAAAGCCGGCCACCCATTACTAAAGGAACCCACGTTCCTGCGCGTATTGCCTTAACACCACGTCGTGGGTGCATAGCAAGTATGCACTAAGTGGTGGAAGTGCGTACCAGGGACAGGATATCGCTATCGCGTTCAACTCTTAAAGGTGAAGCTTAAGGGTCCCCCCAATTTTTCTTATCGTCATTCCTCGTAGAATGATAGCCACATTGTAACGAAAGTTGTCTCCATAAACTGAGGGTGGAAATTCGTAAATTTTTGTGACCATTCATTGTTTACAGACGCAAACATAAGGAATCACTGTTCGACTAATTATTTTTCTTACAAAGCCACTAGATCTTTGTTCTACGCTTCTTCTTGTGATGTGTACCTCCTCATAACTTACGTTACAACTTCAACAGCACGTTTCTGGAGGTGACAAATTGCAGTACGACAGGGATCAATACTTGAAAAGTAGTCGGCGAAGGCCAGTTCCACCGTATTTGCACATCCCTGAAAGAAAATTGTATTGGCTAATTAAAAAAAACGGTATTGATCATGAGAAGGCACACTGATTCATAGCCCTGAGTGAAGGCGTCTGCTAAAGAAAAAACCAGGTTGATTCTACGAAGTTCTGCTGTACAAACTTTACTGTCTAGTATTTTCTTTAATACATCAATAAGGGTTCGTTTTGTTGCAATACCATCATATAGGTGGTTGGACGAAATTGCAATACAAGCTGGACGACGCAAATTCCCCTTTATTTAGGCCAGTTTAAGGTCAAAGTCTATATTAACGGAGTATTGTGTTTACGAGAAACAGAGTTATGTGACTGACAATAAAACTTGATGTGGAGAAATACCAGACGAATGTAAGATACGATAAGACAACTGGGACAAATCTAGAACGTGCATCCTCGGAATACTAATAACGCAGAAAAAAAGAAGACCCCAATAGAATTTTCCATCTAAAATCTAGATGTCTGCTCGTGTCGTTTTTCTGTCTATCAGGGTGCCTTGTTTAGTTCGGACATGTCTGAAACAAGCATGCGGCGCAAACTACCCATTTTAAGTTGAGCAGCGATAGATGTCCCCAAAAAAGAGACATTTAAGTATCCAACCGAAATAAATTGGTATGGATCATTACGCATATCCTGATCAGATAAGAGCGGGGACGGGTGTTCATTTGGGTAGGTTGTTCTTATGGGCTGAGGGGGAGGGCTGCCAAGTCATGTTGCTGATCGGTGTTGAAGACTAACTGAAACGAAGGACAAGGGCGCTCTCTTTTCTAAACACTACTTCGGTGACCCGCATTGGAGACGTCGACACGCACGCACTGCGCAGTCCATCCAATACGCTTTACATCTCCGCTTTACGTCGCGGCTGCCGATGGTTGCTGCGCCATAGTGAAGCGCGCATGGAGTGTCGCAGCGCTGACAACACATGCTTTCATTACAATCCTTTTGCGGACTTTTTTTTATAGTTAGGCCCACAGCCTCCTAGATTTTCCTTGCCTGCCGGATTATCGTCGATCACATGGGAAGCGGCCGTCGTCGGAACTGTGGCGGTGGCGCCACTCACGTAGGGTCGTCTTGAGGAACATTTTTGCGTTTTTGGTTCTTATTTGCAGCAAAAGATTATCTAAAAAGTATTAAAACAGTGTAAATGCAATTGTATGTTACTGTACTATCAGTTTAGCTAGTTTAAGCGGTCGTTGGCCGAAATTTTGACGGGGGGCGCCACTTACGTATGGGTCTAAGGCGCGCTTTTTGAAAGTTCGCGAGTATGTGCGCTCGTACGAGTGACGATCCCACCATCACGTGTAGGTGATTGTGAAACAAAGTGTGAGTGACTGCGATGTTTGGCATCAGGGTGAAATAATTTTTTTTCCCGGTCATAATGTAATCAGCAAAAAAAAATTCCCCATCTCCCGCTAAAGGGAACCATGTGTGGATGCGAAGCAGCGGGGAGATAATTAGCTTGAGCGGGAGGAACGTCGCCGCTCTCATTTCACGGCAGCAGTCCGGGCGCTCATCGCGGCGCTGCACAGGAGAGAGGTGCGCGCTCCGTCATTTTCATACCGCGGAACTACCGTGGCGCCCCCAGCGGAGTATCCAGCTGTCACACCACCTGTCGTGCGCGCCGCTCCGTAGAGTATTCTTAGAGGAGAGGACGTGCATGCGCTGTGGGGGATGTGGGACGCCGGAGCCGCTCCGTAGAGTAGATGATTCCTAGAGTAGAGAAAGGGAGTGAGCGTTGGAGAGCATAGGGGAGGGGACGCGCTTGCGCTGTGGGGGGTGTGGGACGCTCCGTAGAGTAGAGGATTCCTAGAAGACAGAAAGGGTATGAGCGTAGAAGAGAGAGGGAGAGGGGACGCGCATGTGCTGTGGTGGTGCGAGACGCGGGTAGGAGGGACGGACTAAGCCCCCCCTCCAAACACATGCAAGCAAGATCAAGGAATGTGGTCAACCTGGGCGACAGACACCACCTGCCTAGCCATTGCTAAGCAGCCTCTCTGTGCTCTCGGCCATGACTCTGATGACTATAGTAGTGGTTGACGGCCTTCATATTACTACAGTGTTCTGGTTCGCATAATGGGTGCTTCCCTACTTCATTAAAGTGGCCGGACGCGGGACGGGGGACGGGGGACGGGAGAGGGACGGACAAAGCCCCGAGCATAAGATGCTTCGCATCTAAAAAATAGCCTGCGTATTTCCGAAAAATGCGCATTGAACGAACTATTCAGTTCTAGGCCGCGACGGGAGATGTAAAAAGAGAAAAAAGAAACGTGAACTTAGGTTCAGCTGCATTATGAAGGACACTAAGAGTGAAAATTAATTCGCAGTCCCCCCACTACGGTGACGCTTACAATCATGCCGTGCTTTTGCACATGAAACCCCACATGTTCTTATTATTGCTATGGTCCTCGACAGATGCACCACACTAGTGCGACGTCGCTTTTGAAAATTTGAAACACATAGTATTTATAGTGCTATAGAAAGTAAAAAGAACCATCGCTCGTCATAGTAATCAAGAAATAAATTGCGACACGACCACTTGTATAAATAATCATTTATTGCAATAACATCGGTCGTCGAAGTTCCTCCGTTCAAATCATGACCGATGATTAGTGCACACGAACTCACGGACTTATCTGACGTGTTTTATTGGTGTGGTGTTGACATCGTTCTCGAAGAACTTTTCTAAGCCGGAACCACGAAAAGTGCTTTACAGATACACCCGGCACCTTTTTTTCCCCAATCCGACTTCCAGTTGGGCACACCACAGTATGCCTTCTTGCTCTGAAAAATATAAGGAAAGTATTGTTTTATATGTCCCATTTCTTAAAATCATATACAAGAACATTTTTTGACAGTAACTGTAAAATGACTACTAATGAACGGACGCATTTTGCACCCTATTACGCTTTACAAAACATAAATTCGTCGATGCGTTGGTCGATGCGCACAATGAATGCTTCAAAGAGCTGCAAATGTGCAATCGTAAACTTCGATCGCACGTTAATTGAATGCACTGTATGCAAGAAGTGCGATTTCAGCGCACATATTGAACTTTCGGCTATATAAAAAAGTAAGTCTAACGGCGACACAGTCGTAGCGAACTTCACTGCACTATTCAATCCTATTTATTCCGCTCCAATAGTGAATACTTACATTATTTCAGTGCTCCTGTGTGAAATCTTGACTTCATGAAAAGAAACATTGCATTTTCGGCGATATAGCTGCGATGAAAAACTCAGAGAAGGCAGTGAAACATTCACAACGATGTTTTCAATTCTGCGGCTTTCAAAAAAGAAACCGTCTGCTGCCACCCGCAACCACCGCTCCAAACCGCTATTTTCACGAGAGCGTGGACAACTTCGGTCGTCGGTTGCTGCTGTATTGCAGCCCCGCTGTGCCATGGTTGCCTACTGCCTCATGGCGGTTGTCGCTTCCCTTCAATATGGTGATTTTCCCAACGTAAGTGGCGCCGCCGTAGACGACGGACTTTTCGCGGTCATCCGGCAGGCAAGGAGCGCGAGCTTTCGCCACCCTATCTTCCAAATACGGATGGTTGGTTGGTGGGCTGGTCGGTCAGTCGTTCGGTTATATATATATATATATATATATATATATATATATATATATATATATATATATATATATATATATATATATATAGCTAGATAGATAGATAGATAGATATAGATATATATATATTGAATGAAGGGTTCGCGCCGTCGTGCTGCTGGCCGGTTGAACTCAAAAATAAACGTTTAATAACACTAACAAAACTATGCCAAAGCTATACGGTACAACAACGTGGGCACACGCACTCGCTCCCCTAACCTGGGCCCCGGGGGGGGCCCACCCCTCCCGCGCACACAGCGTTCCGTCACCGACTGTCCGGGCCGCGCCACGGCTGCTACTTTTAAAGCCCGTGAGTGAGCCACGCGCATCACTATATATATATATATATATATATATATATATATATATATATATATATATATATATATATATGTGAGTGAGCCACGCGCATCACTATATATATATATATATATATATATATATATATATATATATATTGTCACGTGGTCGTGACGTCGACGAAGGCAGCAGGCGACGTGTCCAAGATGAAGCTGTTTATTTGGGCCGAACTTGTGGCCGAGAAATGGAAAGTAAGAATACAGCAATACACACGGTATGCACTGATAGCGGCGAACACAGCGTCGGCCGTCGATCAACTGACAAGCGGTGAAGCGCGTCGGCATTTATAAGCGTGTCATCGAATATTCCAGTCTTATCACTGGTTGTCGCGAAAGCTCTGGAATAAGCTCGCGTGTTCGCGTCTTGCGCGCAATCTTAACACAACGATCTACAATAAACGCGAAGCTTCTAGAAAAATGAGGCGCGGTTTGCGCTGAGCATTGCTTACAGTCTTTGTGGGCGTAAACCGAATACAGCACAAGTATAATACAAAACGCGCGTGGCAATGTCCCCCTCTGAAAAAGCATCGTCCCGATGCTTAAAACAGAACACGGGGGGGGGGGGGGGGGGAGATTCATGCAATAATAAATAACAATAATAAAGCAAGAAAGTACAATAAACAATAAGCACAAGCACGAAAGTACAATAATAAAGCAAAAATTACAGTCTTCAGGTTCTCTAACGCGCGTAATACGGCTTGAGGCGCACGACATGGACGACTTCAGGTCGCGCACGGCGCCGCTGAGAGTTCGTAATGCCGTCAGGGACAACCTCGTAGTCGAGTGCGCCGAGACGTCGAAGTACCCTGTACGGACCGAAGTATCGTCGAAGGAGCTTCTCGCTAAGTCCCCGTCGGCGAACTGGCGTCCAGACCCATACACGGTCACCGGGTTGGTATTCCATGTGGCGTCTTCGAAGGTTGTAGCGACGGCTGTCGGTCTTTTGCTGGCTCTGGATGCGCAGACGGGCGAGTTGTCTGGCTTCTTCGGCGCGCTGAAGGTACACGGTGACGTCGACGTTTTCCTCGTCGCAGACATTGGGCAACATGGCGTCGAGCGTCGTTGCCGGGGTCCTTCCGTAGACCAATCCATACGGCGTCATCTGCGTCGTTTCTTGTACCGCCGTGTTGTATGCAAAGGTTACATACGGAAGGATGGCATCCCACGTCTTGTGCTCGACGTCGACGTACATGGCCAGCATATCGGCGATGGTCTTATTTAGACGTTCGGTGAGGCCATTGGTCTGCGGGTGGTAGGCGGTGGTCCGGCGGTGACTTGTTTGGCTGTACCTCAGGATCGCCTGCGTTAGGTCCGCTGTAAAGGCCGTACCTCTGTCGGTAATGAGGACCTCTGGGGCGCCATGACGCAGTACGATGTTCTCGACGAAGAACTTTGCTACCTCGGCTGCACTGCCCTTGGGCAGCGCCCTTGTCTCGGCGTAGCGGGTGAGGTAGTCCGTTGCTACGACGATCCATTTGTTTCCGGAGTTCGACGTCGGGAACGGTCCCAGTAAGTCCATGCCGATTTGCTGGAACGGTCGGCGAGGTGGCTCGATGGGTTGCAGAAGTCCGGCTGGCCTAGTGTGTGGTCTCTTCCGTCGTTGACAATCTCGGCAGGTCTTCACGTAGTGGGTGACGTCGGCAGTGAGGCGAGGCCAGTAGTACTTTTCTTGTATCCTCGCGAGCGTACGGGAAAATCCAAGGTGTCCAGCTGTCGGGTCGTCATGCAGAGCGTCCAGAACTTCGGGACGTAACGCTGAAGGTACTACGAGGAGGGAGTCGGCCCGGAGTGGCGAGAAGTTTTTCTTTAGGAGAATGCCGTTGCGCGAGAAAAACGACTCCAGTCCTCGTCTGAATACCTTTGGAGCCATGGTGTCCTTGCCCTCGAGGTATTCTATAAGGCCCTTGAGTTCCGGATCGGCTCGTTGTCGTTCAGCGAAGTCATCGGCGCTTATGGTTCCCAAGAAGCAGTCATCATTAAGGTCGTCCTGTGGCGGCGGGTCGACGGGGGGCGCGAGACAAGCAGTCGGCGTCAGAATGCTTTCGTCCGGACTTGTAAACGACGGTAACGTCGAATTCTTGAAGTCTGAGACTCCATCTTGCGAGGCGACCTGAAGGGTCTTTCAAGTTAGCTAGCCAACACAAGGCGTGGTGGTCGCTCACAACTTTGAAGGGCCTGCCGTAGAGGTAGGGGCGAAACTTCGACGTAGCCCAGATGATGGCGAGGCACTCTTTTTCTGTTGTTGAATAGTTGGCCTCTGCCTTGGATAGCGACCGGCTAGCATAACTGATAACCCTTTCCAGTCCGTCCGTCTTCTGCACAAGGACGGCGCCGAGTCCCACGCTGCTTGCGTCGGTGTGCACTTCTGTTTCGCCGTGTTCGTCGAAATGCGCAAGTAACGGAGGCATTTGCAGGCGTCGTTTTAGTTCTTGAAATGCTTCCTCTTGCGGTGATTCCCACTTGAACTGGACGTCGGTTCTGGTAAGGTTAGTGAGTGGCTCGGCGATGCGGGCAAAATTTTTGACAAACCGCCTGTAATAGGCGCACAGGCCGAGAAATCGACGGACGGCCTTCTTGTCGGCGGGTGGCGGGAATGTAGCGATGGCGGCTGTCTTTTGAGGATCGGGGCGTACTCCGGACTTGCTGATCACGTGACCCAAGAACAAGAGCTCCTCGTATGCGAAGCGGCACTTTTCAGGCTTCAAGGTGAGGCCGGAGGTCTTGATTACTTGAAGTACTGCGTCAAGTCGCCGGAGGTGTTCATCGAAGTTTGAAGCAAACACAATGACGTCGTCCAGGTACACCAGGCAAGTCTGCCACTTCAATCCTGCCAGTACTGTGTCCATAACCCGTTGGAAAGTCGCAGGCGCCGAGCAAAGACCAAAGGGCATGACCTTGAACTCGAAGAGGCCGTCTGGTGTTATAAACGCGGTCTTTTCTCGGTCTCCTCTCGTCGACTTCAATTTGCCAATAGCCGGTCTTGAGGTCCATCGACGAAAAGTACCTCGCGTTGTGGAGCCGATCGAGGGTGTCGTCTATCCGTGGGAGAGGGTACACGTCCTTCTTCGTTATTTTGTTCAGGCGGCGATAATCGACGCAGAAGCGTAGGGTTCCGTCCTTTTTCTTCACTAACACCACGGGTGACGCCCACGGACTCTTTGAAGGCTGGATGATGTCGTCGCGGAGCATTTCGTCGACTTGTTTCTTTATTGCCTCGCGTTCCCTCGTTGAAACTCTGTACGGGCTCTGACGTAGTGGCCTGGAACTTTCCTCTGTTATGATGCGGTGTTGTGCGACTGGTGTCTGTCGAACTCTGGACGACGACGAAAAGCAATCCTTGTATTGCAGGAGCAGGGTTTTGAGCTGATCTTGTTTATGCGTCGGAAGGCTCGGATTGACGTCGAAAGTTAGTTGATGAGCTTGGTTCGTCGTAGCATGTTCGGTAAACTCGGCGAGGGCGAGGGCGTCGCTGGTTTCCACAATGTCTTCGATGTAGGCGACCGTCGTGCCTTTGCTCACGTGCTTGTATTCGTTGCTGAAGTTCGTAAGCATCACTGTTGCTTTCCCTTCACGCAACTCGGCGATGCCTCGTGCGACGCAAATCTGACGGTTTACAAGCAGGTGCTGATCACCCTCGATGACGCCTTCGAAGTCTGCGGGTTGTTCGGTGCCGACACAAATGATGACGCTGGAGAGAGGCGGAACGGTGACGTGCTCTTCTATCACGTTCAATGCATGGCTCCCTGGCGTCGTCTCGGTAGGCAGTGCTTTTTCTGAGGTTAGTGTTATCGACTCAGACCTTAGGTCGATGACGGCGCCGTGTTTACTTAGGAAGTCCATCCCAAGTATTACGTCCCTGGAGCAGTGCTGTAGGATTACAAAGCTCGCAGGGTAAGTCCGATTATTGATAGTGACTCTTGCTGTACAGACCCCAGCGGGTGTTATTAAATGGCCTCCAGCGGTCCGAATTTCGGCTCCTTCCCAGGCAGTCTTAACTTTCCTCAACTTCGCGGCGAACGGCCCACTGACGACGGAATAGTCGGCCCCGGTGTCGACGAGAGCTGTGACGCTGCGGCCGTCGATGAGAACGTCGAGGTCGCTAGTTCGTCGCCTGGCGTTGCGGTTGGGTCGAGGCGTCGGGTCGCGGCTACGATGGTTTGTTACACTGCTTCGGCGTTGCGTCGTCTGTTCTTCCGGTCGTGAAGTTTCGTCATCCAGGCTCCATTCGGCTTGCTGCGCGTTCTTAAGACTTCGCTGAGCCGTCGTCGTCGTCGGCGGAGGATGTTCGGCATTTCGTCGTTCAGCAACCGCACCTCCATCGGTTGCTGCCCTTAGTTTTCCGGGTAAGGGCTCGAAGATCGGCCCCGAGCAGGGCCGGCATACTGACTGCGATGCGGTGAGATGTAGCGGCCTGGGGAAGGCGATCGGGAAGGTCGTCGGGGTGTCCACTGCGCTCCTGCAAGGTAGTCAGCGATGTCACGGGGTCTTTCACCCCGCTGTGGACGCGGCGCGTCGATGGCGAAACCACGCAGTCCCATCTGGCGGTACTGGCATCGGCGGTAAGTGTGGCCGGCTTCTCCGCAGTGGTAGCATAGTGGGCGGTGGTCGGGGGCGCGCCAGATGTCGGTCTTCCTGCGCGTGTAGCGCTGGCTGACAGGCGGGTGAGATGGCGGCGGTGGTGGCGGCGGCGGCGTCTCGCGACGGTAGTGCTGCTGTGCGCCGTCCTGACGGGGGCGTGGAGGGGGTGCACTGCGTCGGGCTGCAGCAGCGTAGCTCATGGCTTGCAGCTGCGGCTCTGGAGGCTGCGGAACGCCCAGGGATTGCTGGATCTCCTGGCGTACGACGTCAGCGATGGAATCCACCTGAGGCTGCGCTGAAGGTAGAATTTTCCGCAGCTCCTCTTGCACGATCGCTCGGATCGTCTCACGCAAGTCGGCGGTTCCCAGCGATTGGATGTCGGCATAGCTTGTAGCGGAGAAGCTGCGGTTGTATTGCCGTGTCCGCATCTCGAGCGTCTTCTCAATTGTCGAGGCTTCGGAGGCGAATTCGGCGACCGTCTTCGGCGGGTTTCTTATCAAGCCAGCGAAGAGTTCTTGTTTCACACCACGCATTAGGAACCTGACTTTCTTCTCTTCGGGCATACTTGGGTCGGCGTGTCGAAACAGGCGATTCATCTCCTCCGTGTAGATAGAGATGCTTTCGTTGGGCAGCTGCACACGGGTCTCCAACATAGCTGCGGCCCGTTCCTTGCGGACCACGCTGGTAAATGTGCTTAGGAACGTCGTCCGAAAGAGATCCCAGGTTTGTAACGTGGATTCTCGGTTCTCGAACCACGTCCTCGCGGCGTCTTCTAGGTAGAAGTACGCGCGGCGCAGTTTTTCCTCGGAGTCCCAGTTGTTGAAAGCCGCAACTCGTTCGTACGTCTCCAGCCAGGTCTCGGGGTCCTCGCTTGGCGATCCATGGAAAGTCGGTGGCTCTCTCGGTGGCTGGATCACGATCGTTGCAGGGGACGCAGCGGCCGTCATCGTGCCTGTCGTCTTCGTCGCCGTGCCTTTTCGCTTGTCCGGTAGGAGTCCGTATTGTGGTGCCAGTCCTTGTAGTCTCCGGCTAGCTCGACTCTCCTGGATGGTGTCGGTTTCTTCCTGGCGACTTGGGCTGGGTTCACGGCTTGACGGGGGCGTTCGGTACATGAAAGGAGCAGCACCTCCACCAGATGTCACGTGGTCGTGACGTCGACGAAGGCAGCAGGCGACGTGTCCAAGATGAAGCTGTTTATTTGGGCCGAACTTGTGGCCGAGAAACGGAAAGTAAGAATACAGCAATACACACGGTATGCACTGATAGCGGCGAACAGAGCGTCGGCCGTCGATCAACTGACAAGCGGTGAAGCGCGTCGGCATTTATAAGCGTGTCATCGAATATTCCAGTCTTATCACTGGTTGTCGCGAAAGCACTGGAATAAGCTCGCGTGTTCGCGTCTTGCGCGCAATCTTAACACAACGATCTACAATAAACGCGAAGCTTCTAGAAAAATGAGGCGCGGTTTGCGCTGAGCATTGCTCACAGTCTTTGTGGGCGTAAACCGAATACAGCACAAGTATAATACAAAACGCGCGTGGCAATATATATATATATATATATATATATATATACATATATATATATATATATATATATATATATATATATATATATATATATATATATATATATATATATATATGGGTCATTCCATACCTATTGTCCCAGAGGTGGAGCTCGACCATCGCAGATTTTGCCGATAAAATTTACATCTCTTTCGTATACCCCATGTAGTACTGGGGCCAAACATTTTTGCTCGAAAAAATTTTTTCAAGACCGTGGCGCCCCCTCAAAGTTCGCTTGCTTCTGCTAAACTGTGCATAATCGAAAAATGTATATAAAGTCTATATTTGTATGTCGAGCTTGAAAATGACGCTTGATCTACTACAGAGCTTTGTTTAGTTGTGCTGCTTAACCATTCTGAAATTATTGTGTTTCTCTGCCAGCTAGGCCTTTTCAAAAAGAACGAAAATCTTCAAAGTTCGCCATTTTTGCTTATAAAATCTGGAATTCTGTCAAAGCATTCTTAACAATATTGTGGTTTTCAGGAAGGTGTATTTGTGAACAAAAAATGTTTAGGGGTGAATTAGACTTCAAATCTTCCCGAAAAAATTTGTGAAATCGGAAAAAATATGCGATTTGTCTCATATTTGACCGTATTTTTCGTACTGATGCGGTCCAAGCAAAAACCCTCTTGATGCGGCGTTTGATAGGCCACTTAATGGCTAAGTAATGAAGAAAGTGTAATCAAATCATTTTTTTTTTGTTTTAAGGAAGAATTGTGCTACAGGGCCGTCTGCCCATCTAGTATACGCAATAAAAAGTGTACCAAATATGCGTTATTTGTTTCGGTCAGTGTATTATGTTGTGCAGACGGCCCTGTAGCACAATGTGCCAACGATAACGCAAGCTGGTCTATGGCGACCATATACTTCCCAATGGGCCCTTCAAGCAATCTCACATCGTAAAGCGAACTGAATACTGGAAGCCTTGACATCAAAGCAACAAGACTTTCGACCACTCACGAGCCGCTGACACACATTTAGCCCCTTGCCGCTTCCTGTGACGAGTGTCATCTGCAAGCGCGACCACGTGCTTTGCGGCGAAGGTGCAACAAAAGGAACGCAAAGTGCGTTCTGAGGACCAACTTCAAAAATTATTTTCTTCCTTAAAACAAAAAAAAATGATGTGATTAGACTTTACTCATTACTTAGCCATAAAGTGGTCTATCAAACACCGCATCATGAGGATTTTTACTTCGACCGCATCAGTACGAAAAATACGGTCAAATATGGGATAAATCGCATATTTTTTCCGATTTCACAATTTTTTTCGGCAAGATTTGAAGTCTAATTCACCCCTAAACATTTTTGTACAAAAATACACCTTCCTGAAAACCACAATATTGTTAAGAATGCATTGACAGAATTCCAGATATCATAAGAAAAAATGGCGAACTTTGAAGATTTTTTGTTGTTTTTGAAAAGGCCTAGCTGGCAGGGAAATACAAAAATTTCGGAATGGTTAAGTAGCACAACTAAACAAAACCTCTGTAGTAGGTCAAGCGTCATTTTCAAGCTCTACATACAAATATAGATTTTATATACATTTTTCGATTGTGCATGGTTTAGCAGAAGCATGCGAATTTTGAGGGGGGCGCCACGGTCTTGAAAAATTTTTTCGAATAAAAATGTTTGGCCACAGTACTACATGGAGTATACGAAACAGATGTAAATTTTATCGGCAAAATCTGCGATGGTCGAGCGCCACCTCTGGGACAGTTGGCAGGACCCATATATATGTATATATATATATATATATATATATATATATATATATATATATATATATATATATATATATATATATATATATATATATATATATATATACAGACATGGCAGAATAGCGAACAACTGTAACGTTTTAGTGGGACATCCTCCCTCATACATATTGTCCAGAGAAGGCAGCTCACGCTCGGGATCCGTGAATTGATCTAACGGTCAGCGTTGACTGCCCTCTAAGAAAAAAAAAGAGTATACCTGACTCTTTTCGGAGAGTTCTGACTTGCCACGTATACGACTCTCTTTGGAGAGTCACGGTGACTCTCTTGGTGGGTCAGAGTGGCCGCGCTCAGGAGAGTCCCCGGACCCTCTTAAGAAGAGTGGGAGGACTCTTATGCGAAGGATCACACTACCACTTCTGAGGGAGTCAGACGACCCTTGCCGGTGACGCTCCTACGCGGGTCACTTGACACCCACCGAAGCGTCAACCTACGGCTATTTTAAGCTACAAAATTGACCCATGCTCTACTTTTGCGCGACTACTGCTGGAAATAGTGAAGTATTCACATTAATCAACCCCATTAATACTTGCCGTTGCGCCCAGCGAGTGCAAGAGACGGATAGTTCAATTTTAGTATTATTTTAGTAAAACTCCTCAAAACACCATTTCTAGTAAAGTTGAAGCAGTTGAGGTATTCCTCATTTACGTGCTTGTATGAGTATAACCAACCAAAATGGGCCACTGTGATGTGCATAGTGTCATGCCGTGCAAAATAAACAGCAGATATCGGTATCATGTTTCCACGTTTATTTCTTAGGATTAAGAATCGAAAAGTCGTGAAGGCTGGAGGAATCAGACTTGTGACTTGCTACGTTGTCGCTCCTGTTCAGCGTGAGCAGCCATGAAAAATGGTACCTGAAAAAAAGAACGTGATATCGTAATGAGAAAACGGAATCATAGTAGGAGTTTGCAATACCTACACAATAAGGGGTTTACACAGACATCACGAAGGCTCACAACAAAACAACAAATGCAAAGAGGCATGGTTAGGAACCGTGTTTTTTGCCGTTATCGTGTAAAACAACTTTCATAAAGTAGCTCAGACATGGAGTATGCTACAATTAACGCACATAGCTCCCACAGTAACGCATACTCACTCCATTTTGTTATAACTCCGAACGTCATCGCAGATGTAGGCAAAGCACGAAAAGAGCAAACAGAAACGAGGGAAAAGTGCGCACGGCGATGGCCGCAACAACGCGCGCCGTTAAAAGTCTAGAGCTTTTCCCGTTATCGGCGAGGCGAGTCCTAAACGTTTAAGCGACTACCGCGTACGTGCTGAAAGCATCATACTATATCAGCATACCGTCTTTACGCCAACAACAAAAGCCATTATATACAGTGCGTCTATGTGTCCTGTACACAGAGGATATTTTTTCTTGTTTTTTTTTTCATGTTAACACGCGCGGAAGCCGCTGCACAATCGAGTATCGATGGAAATGTTATTATGACGTAGACTAAAGCGCACCTGAAAATGATATCGATCATCTTCATCAGTGCAGACAGAATGTGCGATCAGAAAATAATGGCCCTTGATTCGGGATTGCAGTCACTTGCACAACAACGTTCATAGCGGTCTCAGCTCGTTAAGTAACAGTTTTAATTGGGCATCTGCAACAGCTCCGCGGACGCAGGCTACCGTTGGAAATGACTGCCAGCCTACTTCCGCATAGCTGCTGCAGACACCCAGCTAAAGCTGTGTAATTCGTACATATATACGAAAGCAGTACACTCACCGTTAACAGGCGCACGTTGTCCGTGTCCGCTGCTCCAAAAATATTCCTCACTCCAAGCGTCACTTCGAGCACGGAGCCTGGCTTGCAGCCACCGAAGATACGCACGTTCGCTCGAACGCTCGAACTGAAAACTACAAGACACGCGACCAGCGACCAGCAACCCGGCACAACCAACGCAGCGCATTCCAAAAGACGGAGGAGAGGGAGAGAGCAGGCAGCGGAGGTGGCGGAGGCGCCGCGCCGGCGGCGACAGTTTGGCATCGGGGCTAGCGGGCCCGCCGTAACGACGCCGAACGGCAAACGCGCGATATGTATGGCCGCGCCTTCATCCCGGAAGCCAATCGAAAGGCGCTTCACGAGAGTGTTCTGACTCCTTTAAAATGCTAACTCTCTTTCCCTGCCTCTACCTTCCAAAAGGGGTCAAGTGACGACCCGGAGGGAATCACGGTCTTTTGATTCGCTTTTGACTCCCTTTTTTCTTAGAGTGTGACGCTAGCGTGCAATAAACAGTCAAAGTCCAAAACGCAACGACTGCGACACCCTTGAAATGTGTGCGTAAGTCCTCGTCGCAGCCCATCCAATGTAATAAACGTTGTTGTCGATGGTGTCCACGCATCTGCACTCGCGGTATCTTCAAGCTCCGCGATGTCTCCCTTTATCGGACTGGTTTCGCGAAGGTATGCTTCTTCAACAACGAGATAGACTTCACCAATTTGGATTATATAAATGGCCTAGATTCAAGCAGTAGTTTCCACAGTGATTGGTACCCAATCATTCATGCTGCTCTCGCGCTGAAAACTCTCGATGCCCACAAACGACATCTCGACGAGCTCAAGGAAACAGTAACACACACGCCGTTAAGGACGGCAGTTGCTGCCTTTACGAGGACAAGTCCACTTGTCGAAGCGTTGGCTCCTGTGACATTGCCTGTTCAAGGATACTTTACAGTGTAGCTGTGTTTGGCACGCCTGCTCGCTTTCGCAGCGTCTGTCCGCGTGTCCGTGTACAAAGAAAACCCACGTGACCTCCCCTTATCTTACAATAACGTAAAAGGACATCAATATTATGACATCAAGTGACACCGTCAGTCAAAGACAGGTCGATTTCAGAGGCAGTGGTACACTACGTGAGGCGCAGAAAGCTTCTGTAGCACGGCACGCGTTTCGTATGTTTCGCCACTTGAGTTAAACCTAGGCGCTGTGTTGAGCGTCATGACTGCAAGTATGTGTCTACCGCGCATTATGGGAACGCCCTAGAAACCACGCGTTTATGAAGAACGCTGACGAGAGCAGATACGGGAGTGTGCCCTTCAGCTCCGCTGGTCAGCCACCTTCACAGACTGGAATAGCTTCAACATTTTTCCTGTTTTTCTGCAGGTATGACTGATTCGGTTAAGCGTCAAGCGTTGTGAAGTTTAAAGGCGTTAGAAAGTGAACTCAAGATAGCTTTTTTGGGGGGCGGGCGCTTAGCGTCGGGCAGGCGACAATATTGTATTGACGACGTTCTGTCACCACTCTACTGAAAAAACTTGCTAGACTTACAAAGTAAAAAGGATAGCATGTAGTATAAAGTTAGCAGCAATGATGAAGATCTTACCTTTGTGCCAGTCAGGGTACTCCCACTCGGTAGAGTTTCTTCTTTCCCCCTAAGTTAAGCGAGACATTGAAAGGAAAATGTGCGACATTAGAAACGAAGAAAATGCTTACAGCCTTCGTCCTAATTATTGTATTCCTAACGACAACGATGAAAAATTAATGAGCAGGTGAGCGGCACTGAATCTATTGATCTCTCATTGCAGAACACAAAGCCGACGAAGCAACACCACGAAGAATAGGTTTAACGATGCATAGCTGCTTAAGTATACACTGTGTGAGAGGCCTTAGGAACAGGGAGAGGGCGGCGGGGCCGACGTGACAACGCATGTACGCGGAGCTTGGCGCCCCCTCCCCTGGGCTACATACGAAGCAGCCCAATTACCGGGCTGAATTTTGCTTAGACACTAATGATACTGCAAGTATGAACAATGTGTACATAAACTTCCACGCTTTCATCAAAAAAAACACAAACCACATCTTTATATTGTGTGCAACCGTACATCCCCCCCCCCCCCCCCCCCCGCCTAAAGTGACACCGCATGGATCGGCTCTCCCCCTTGAAAAAAGTGGAAAGCCTACAGCCTTTTTCGCGGTTATGGTCTCTTTCTTCAGTAAAGCTGAAAAGTGGAAACTGTGCAACAAAAGTGACTTCAGTAATAATTGTGCGGGACAAACATCTGACAAGCGAATAAGGCGTTCTGCTTCATTTTATCTCGTAGTAATGCCCAATACTCGTGTGCGCCCACATGTAAAACCTTGGCTGCAAGTAAACTTCTGGAGATGCCATCAGCTCATTTGTAGTATGCGGGCATGAGGCTGAATTCAGAAAAAACTCGTCTTTCATAAATGCCTTTTGCTATTGGTCGGCCGTCCTTGCTTCGCATATGTCAAGCGCCCAGACTAACCGGAAATTATTCTAACCAAAATTCTTGCGTAAGAACTCTTCCTGAATATGAATCATGACTTTCGACCCTAAATATGTGGTGAAAGCACTTTCGACAGAAAGACGTCAGATTTTACGGTGCCTTTAGTACTACACCGCGGTAATCTCCAAGCGAACAGCTCCGACCTCTGTGACCTCTGCATTATTACAATAAATTTTCTTTATGTTTTCATTCCCCTTTTGTGTCGCCTAATGCAGGTGTTCACTGCTAACTCTGTATGGTGTCCGATTTCTCAGAGGCGAGTCATCTTGCTCTTGATCTTAACTCACGCTCTTTTAAGTGGACGATGAAGTCATTTTCAATGAATAATGATTAACCTCTTCGTAATATTGCACCATGGCAGGCGTCACAATAATTAAAGGCGTATAAGGTTATTACTGAAATTACACAACATATTCGCCATAAAGTCGGCTACTCCCTGTCCTTCAGGTAATGTTTATCGGCGTCACCTGCCCAATCGCTAACTCAGCCAAATAACGGATGTCTCATGGTATGCCTTGGATTTCCTCGCTCAACATTGAGCAGCCTCGTTGTATATGATGCAATTAACCGCCTGCTTAAGTACGACGTAACGGAAGATTTACGGCATATCAGCAGCTAGGTTAACGCAGTGCGATTATCTTATATGGCACGACCTTCTGCTTCAAAGGTCGGAATACATCAGTGACATCGTAAAGTCTTAGCGCTGAAAAAAGTGCCAGAGGCGACGTTGTGGACAGGAAACACACTCACTTACAACTGAAGTTTATACAAAGGTTTTCAAGGCAGTGAAGCGTCGCGCATGATGCACGAAATGGCCTAGCAGTCAGTGCTTCTGGACAGAAGAGATGCAGTGCCCGCTCTCATCATCATCTATTTATACCCCATCAAAGACAACGACCTCGACCTTACCTAAATTTCCCGCATTGGCATATCACCACATATTTTGTGGCTCTCGCAATAGCACCATTGCATCTACTAGAAGCTAAATTTCTGCTACTGCTCAAGAGTGGATTGCAGATTGGTAACACTTGCGTATCTTCTGATCGACCTAAAGCAGAGAGTAGCTGCACGTATGTATTGTACCTACCAATAAACGAAGAAATTCGAACTTCTATTTTATCATACATCATTTACAACGGCAGAGTTATTTTGTATTCTGTGACCAAAAAATACATTGCAGATAATAACATCAAAAATAACTCTGACATATTCAGACGGAAAATCAGCCCTGAAGTCATTGACAGAATATTCCTGTTATGCCGAGTCCCGCTAGGCACCTTATGCAGCCGCAAAACCACTGACCATCACTTCACAGTAAAGCCATGCTTCGCTTTCAGTTGATCCCGAGTTATGTCGACATTACAGGAGATGAGGTAATCTAAAGATCAGCGGATGGTGCTGACGCAATGAAAGCGATGACTGATCTATATTTCCTCACCTTCAATGCCAGAAGCATCCTACATGAGCTACATCGGATAAGACATTAGAGTCGGCGTGTAAAAGATATGATCGCTTTACCGAGTAAACTGTGCTCTGCAGTCTTCTGTGAACATCATGGTTCACTACATTCAATAGCATTTACCATTGTTGATGGTTGAGTATCGCCGACACAAATCGGTTTTAGGGGCGAAGCTCCTTAGGGTGTGGGTCTGTCCCTCCTCTGTAGTAGTAGTAGTAGTAGTAGTAGTAGTAGTAGTTGTACTAGTAGTAGTAGTAGTTCTTGTTGTTGTAGTAGGTAGATAGCCACGTATAGTGGAATGTACCCACTCCACGTGATAAAGATGACGATGACGCAGTATAGTGGAATGTACCCACTACACGTGATAACGATGAAGTATAAGAGCGTTCCAGTATAGTGGAATGTACCCATTACACGTGGTAACGATGACGATGACGCTGCTGACCATGAGGTATAAGCGCGTTCCAGACCACACATTCTCTTTCTGCCATGGATGAAAACGATCGAGCTTCGCCCACTCATCATCATTCACTTCGTGGATATGGCGTGATTTTTTTGCTGTGTAACTAACAAGAAATATTTTCAATTGCACACACCGTTACATCCTTCGTTACGCTTCTTTAGAACAGTTGCTTATATTGTCACGTGGTCGTGACGTCGACGAAGGCAACAGTCGGCGTTTCAAAGAAGAAACTCTTTAATAGGCCGAACTTGTGGCCGGTAAACGGAAAGTCAGAATACAGCAATAAGCACTGGCACTGATAGCGGCGAACGGAGCGTCGGCCGTCGATCAAGCGTTCATCGTTGGGACGCACCGTCTTGCGCGCGTTGAACTTTCTAGCCTTATCACTGCTGGTCGTGCAAGCTCTAGAATAAGCTGGTCGGTTCGCGTCCGGCGTGCAATCTTAACACGACGATCTACTATAATCGCGAAGCTTCTCGAATGCCAAGGTGTGATCTGCGCCGAGCGTTACTGACAGTCCTTGTGGGCGGCAACCGAATACACAAACGCGAAAATAAGAAACGCGCGTGGCAATGCCCCCCCTCTGCAAAAAGCATCGTCCCGATGCTTAAAACGGAACACGGGGGGAAAAATGCATGCAACAATAAACAACAAGAAAGCAAGAAAGCACAATAATAAAGCAATAGGTGCAGTCCTCAGGTTCACTAACGCGCGTAGTACGGCTTGAGGCGTACGACATGGACGACTTCAGGTCGCGCACGGCGCCGTTGAGAGTTCGTAATGCCGTCCGGGACAACCTCGTGGTCCAGAGCGCCTAGACGTCGAAGCACTTTGTATGGCCCGAAGTATCGCCGAAGAAGTTTTTCACAAAGTCCACGTCGGCGTATCGGTGTCCACACCCAAACGCGGTCGCCGGGCTGGTATTCCACGAAGCGTCGTCGAAGGTTGTAGCGGCGGCTGTCGGTCGCCTGCTGATTCTTGATACGTAGGCGGGCGAGTTGTCGGGCTTCTTCGGCGCGCTGTAGGTAGGCGGTGACGTCGATGTTTTCCTCGTCAGTGACGTTTGGTAACATGGCGTCAAGCGTCGTTGATGGGCTCCGTCCGTAGACCAACTTGTACGGCGACAGCTGCGTCGTTTCTTGCACTGCCGTGTTGTATGCGAAGGTCATGAACGGAAGGATGGCATCCCATGTCTTGTGCTCGACGTCGACGTACATGGCCAGCATGTCGGCGATGGTCTTGTTTAGACGCTCGGTGAGGCCGTTGGTCTGTGGGTGATAGGCGGTGGTGCGGCGGTGGCTTGTTTGGCTGTATCTCAAAATGGCCTGAATTAGCTCTGCAGTAAAGGCTGTACCTCTGTCGGTGATGAGGACCTCTGGGGCGCCATGACGCAGGACAATGTCTTCAACGATGAATTTCGCTATCTCGGCTGCACTGCCTCTAGGTAGGCCCCTTGTTTCGGCGTAGCGGGTGAGGTAGTCCGTAGCTACGACGATCCATTTATTCCCGCAAGTCGACGTAGGAAACGGCCCCAGTAGGTCCATACCGATTTGCTGGAACGGGCGGTGAGGTGGTTCGATCGGCTGAAGGAAGCCTGCTGGTCTTGTCGGCGTTGTCTTGCGTCGCTGACAGTCTCGACATATCCTGACGTAACGAGCGACGTCGGCGGCAAGGCGTGGCCAGTAGTACTTCTCTTGTATCCTTGCGAGCGTGCGGGAAACACCGAGGTGTCCAGCCGTCGGGTCGTCGTGTAGGGCCAGGAGGACTTCTGGCCTCACTGCTGAAGGAACCACGAGGAGGTGTTCGGCTCGAATGGGCGAGAAGTTCTTCTTTAGGAGAACTCCGTTTCGCAGGAAGAACGACGCCAGTCCTCTCTTCAATACCTTCGGAACAGTGGTGCTCTTGCCCTCGAGGTACTCCATAAGGCCCCTTAGTTCTGGGTCCGCTCACTGTCCCTCGGCGAAGTCGTCGGCACTTATGGTTCCCAGGAAGCAGTCATCATCCAGGTCGTCCTGCGGCGGTGGGTCGACGGGGGCACGAGATAGGCAGTCGGCGTCGGAGTGTTTTCTCCCGGACTTGAAAACGACGGTAATGTCGAATTCTTGAAGTCTCAGGCTCCACCGTGCGAGGCGACCCGAAGGGTCTTTCAAGTTAGCTAGCCAACACAAGGCGTGGTGGTCGCTCACAACTTTGAAGGGCCTGCCGTAAAGGTAGGGGCGAAACTTTGATGTAGCCCAGATGATGGCAAGGCATTCCTTTTCTGTTGCGGGGTAGTTGGCCTCTGCCTTGGACAGCGACCGGCTAGCATAACTGATAACCCTTTCCAGTCCCTCCGTCCTCTGCACAAGGACGGCGCCGAGTCCCACGCTGCTTGCGTCGGTGTGCACTTCTGTTTCGGCGTGGTCGTCAAAATGCGCAAGTAACGGAGGAGTTTGCAGGCGTCGTTTTAGGTGTTGAAATTCTTCCTCCTGCGGCGTTTCCCACTTAAACTCGACGTCAGCCCTGGTGAGGTTAGTGAGTGGCTCGGCGATGCGGGCGAAGTTTTTGACAAATCGCCGGTAATAGGCGCACAGCCCAAGAAATCTACGCACGGCCTTCTTGTCGGCGGGTGGCGGGAATGTAGCGATGGCGGTTGTCTTCTGCGGATCAGGGCGTACTCCGGACTTACTTATCACGTGGCCCAAGAACAAAAGTCCCTCGTACACAAAGCGGCACTTTTCTGGCTTGAGTGTGAGTCCGGAGGTCTTGATTGCTTGAAGTACAGCTTCAAGTCGCCGGAGGTGTTCGTCGAAGTTTGCGGAAAACACAACGACGTCGTCCAAGTACACAAGGCAAGTCTGCCACTTCAAGCCGGCCAGTACAGTATCCATAACGCGTTGGAAGGTCGCCGGGGCCGAGCAAAGACCGGAAGGCATGACGTTAAACTCGAACAGGCCGTCTGGTGTTATAAAGGCCGTCTTTTCTCGGTCTCTCTCGTCGACTTCGATCTGCCAGTAGCCTGTCTTCAGGTCCATCGAGGAAAAGTATTTCGCCTTGTGGAGTCGATCCAAGGCGTCGTCTATACGTGGGAGGGGATACACGTCCTTCTTCGTGATCTTGTTCAGGCGACGATAGTCGACGCAGAAACGTTGAGTTCCGTCCTTCTTTTTCACCAATACCACGGGAGACGCCCAGGGACTCTTGGACGGCTGGATGATGTCGTCGCGAAGCATTTCGTCGACTTGTTTCTTTACGGCTTCTCGTTCTCGCGTAGAAACTCGATACGGGCTCTGACGGATTGGTTGGGCACTTTCTTCTGTTATGATACGATGTTTCGCGACTGGGGTCTGTCGAATTCTTGACGACGACGAGAAGCAGTCCTTAAATTGCAGGAGCAGACTTTTGAACTGGTCTTGCTTGTGCTTCGGGAGCCTCGGGTTGACGTCGAAATCTATTCCGGGACCTTGATTCGTCGAAGCAGGTTCGGTAGCATCGGAGAGGGCGAAAGCATTGCTGGTGTCCACGAATTTCTCGATGTAGGCGACCGTCGTACCAATGTTAAGGTGCCTATATTCGTGGCTGAAGTTTGTGAGCAGTACCTTTGCTTTGCCATCACGCAATTCGGCGATGCCTCTTGCGACGCAAATTTGACGGTTCAGGAGTAGGTGCTGATCACCCTCGATGACGCATTCATGGTTCGCAGGTTTTTCGGTGCCGACGGAAATAATGACGCTGGAGCGCGGCGGCACGGTCACCTGCTCCTCTATCACATTCAATGCATGGTTCCCTGGCGTTGCGTGGGGCGGGAGCGCTTCGTCTGAGGTTAGTGTTATCGACTTAGACCTCAGGTCGATGACGGCGCCGTGGTTACTTAGGAAGTCCATTCCAAGTATCACATCCCTGGAGCAGTTTTGTAGGATTACAAAGCTCGCAGGATAAGTCCGGTTATTGATGGTGACTCTCGCCGTGCAGACTCCAATCGGCGTTATCAGGTGGCCTCCAGCTGTCCGGATTTGGGGTCCACTCCAAGCGGTCTTTACTTTCTTCAGCTTGGTGGCGAATGGCCCACTGACGACGGAATAGTCGGCCCCAGTGTCGACGATAGCGGTGACGTTGTGGCCGTCGATGAGAACGTCGAGGTCGCTGGTCCGTCGCCTAGCGTTGCGGTTAGGTCGCGGCGTCGGATCACGGCTGCGTCGATATGTTGCTGTGCTTCCATGCTGCGTTGTCAGGTTTTGTTCGGTCCGCGAGGTTTCGTCGGCAGGGCTTCGTCTGCTTCGCGTCATGTTCCGCTGGTCTCTTCGCGTTGTCGTCGTCGGTGGCCGCGGAGGATCTTCGGCATTTCGTCGTGCAGCAACCGCACCTCCATCGGTTGCTGCTTTTAGTTTCCCGGATACGGGCTAGGCGACCGGCCCCGGTTTGGGCCAGTGTACTGCCGGCGGTGCGGTGACATGTAGCGGCCGGGCGACGGCGAGCGGGAAGGTCGTCGCTCTTGCCACTGTGTTCCGGTGAGGTAGTCGTCGATGTCGCGAGGTCGTTCACCTGGCTGTGGACGCGGTGCGTTGACGGCGAAACCACGCAGCCCCATCTGTCGGTACTGGCAGCGGCGGTAGGTGTGGCCGGCCTCCCCGCAGTGGTAGCAGAGCGGGCGGTTGTCAGGAGCTCGCCAAACGTCGGTTTTCCTTGGTGCGTAGCGCTGGCCGGTTGGCGGGCGGTATGACGTCGATGGTGGCGGCGGTGGTGTCTGACGACGGAACTGCGGTGGCGTGGCGTCTTGACGAGGGCGGGGAGGGGTGGCGGGACGGCGGACAGCAGCAGCGTAGCTCATAGTCTGTGGCTGCGGCTCTGCTTGGTGAGGGACGCCCAGGGGATTGGTGGATCTCATGGCGCACGACGTCAGCAATGGAATCCACTTGAGGCTGCGATGGAGGCAAGAATTTTCGCAGTTGTTCTTGCACGATCGCTCTGATCGTTTCGCGCAAGGTTGGCGGAGCAGAACGCTTGGATATCGGTGAACTGTGGCGTCGAACGGCGATTGTACTGCCGGTTGCGCATGTCGAGGGTCTTCTCGATTGCCGTCGCTTCCGAGACAAATTCGTGAACACTGTTCGGAGGGTTCCGCATCAGTCCCGCAAAAAGCTCCTGTTTAACTCCTCGCATGAGCAGCCGAACTTTCTTGTCTTCAGGCATTTCGGGGTCGGCGTGGCGGAAGAGTCTAGTCATTTCTTCCGTGAAGAGCATGACGCTTTCGTTGGGGCGCTGAACGCGGGTTGCAGAGTTCCGGCTCTCTCTTTGCGGACGACGCTAGCGAAGATAGCCAGGAACTTGGTTCGAAAAACGTCCCATGATGTTAGGGTCGACTCTTGGTTCTCGGACCAGGTTCTAGCGGCGTCTTCTAAGAAGTACGCGTGCCTCAGCTTGTCTTCATTGCTCCAGTGGTTGAAGACGGCAACCCGGTCATATTCTTCGAGCCAGCTTTCCGGGTCCTCACACGATGACCCCCGGAATTTCGGCGGCTCCCTGGGCTGCTGAAGCATGACGGGTGCAGGCTGCGCAGGTATTGTCATCGTGCCTGAGGTCGAGGTCATTGTCTTGGTTGTCCTGGTATTTTCCGGCAGGAGCCCGTGCTCTGGCTGTAGTCCCTGCTGCCTGCGGCTGGTGCGACGGACAGGGTTATCTTCGCGGCTTGGGCTTGGGTCAGCGCCTCGCGGGGGCGTCCGGAGCATGGACGAAGCAGCACCTCCACCAGATGTCACGTGGTCGTGACGTCGACGAAGGCAACAGTCGGCGTTTCAAAGAAGAAACTCTTTAATCGGCCAAACTTGTGGCCGGTAAACGGAAAGTCAGAATACAGCAATAAGCACTGGCACTGATAGCGGCGAACGGAGCGTCGGCCGTCGATCAAGTGTTCATCGTTGGGACGTACCGTCTTTTATACAGCGAGCGTCGAACTTTCTAGCCTTATCACAGCTGGTCGTGCAAGCTCTAGAATAAGCTGGTCGGTTCGCGTCCGGCGTGCAATCTTAACAAGACGATCTACTATAATCGCGAAGCTTCTCGAATGCTACGGCGTGATCTGCGCCGAGCGTTACTGACAGTTTTGTGGGCGGAAACCGAATACACAAACGCGAAAATAAGAAACGCGCGTGGCAATATAATGCCCACTATATGACTAGAAAAGACAATTTGCGACTTAAATTATGTAATTTGTACAAACGTGATTTTTGTTCTCCAAAAATGCGGAGACAAGTCATCTTCCTCTTAACAGAGAGGTTTCTTTACAATCTTACCGGATTTTTATGGCCAGTATTTTAACAATTTCACTTGATTCGTATATTTTATAAACTCTAAATATCTATGTGTTTCATAAAAGCTCCACTCCAAAAGTTCATTCACGTGTTTCATGCATAGTTGTTTTTTACGGAACTTTTCCGTGAATATAAACGAGTGTGAAAAACCCTTCTCCGTGTTTTGCTTTATTTTGGTTCGATTATATCTTTGTAGAGTGCGTAATGTTAGATCATGTAGTGCAAATATCTGTTTAAATGCAAATAATCAGTCGAAATCTTTTAAATATTTGCTAGAATAAATTGTATTGTAGCATAGCGCGGAAAACGAACTAGGACACAAAATGGGGTCGTAGACGAACACAAGCGGTAGTTTTCAGCAGCGAAATTTTGTATCCAGGATCGTATATCCCGCTCCAGACATTCCTTGGTTGGTTTTCGGCGCTATGTTACAAGCCAATTTGCGATGAACCAACAAGCCCTTATTGGTACCCTTTTCTACTTTCTTGGGACAGCCGATTTTAATAAAATCTGTCTTCGAATACGCGTGCAAGTCTGAAGAAAAAAAATAGGGGAACATTAATTTGAAAGTTTCTTCCCGCACATTCTTCGCAGGGCAGATGTGAACTCTACATATTTTCTTACGGTCATTCAATGACGGTCATCACCGCCCCTATATATCTTGCGAACTTGACACGCGCCTAAAGCGTATTTCACATGCACCTATTCTATACAGTGCCAAATGTTTCGACGAGTTTCTCTGCACCGATGCCTTGACATTACAGCCTTGTCGCTGTCAATGCACCCTGTCCGGGAAAAGGTTTCCTTCACGGACTCCGACTTTGAGCCGCCGTTCAGCCTTTCCGCCATCTACAAATTCTGGTCACCCCTGACATTTGAACCCCTGCCACCACATAATTTTCATTATATATAGATTATACAGCCCAAGTTCCGCCTCGACGGCGTGGATGCCGGCGCATGAGCAGCCAATATGGTGGCGTGACTAAACTCTCACAGGTTTCGAAACACGCGAAACTGGCATAACGCGGTATGCATCTGATACGGGTCTCGGTTTATGTCTTCAAACAAGAAGCTTATTATCGATTTTAAGGATTACATTATTGCCCCAGTAACGTATTCTCGTTGGTATTAAGGATTCGTTCAGGTGAAGAGGCACAGATAAATGGAGGGAAAATAGGGATGTTAACCGGAAACGAAGGGTCTGGTTTGCTAAGCGCTCCACGCAGTTCCCTTTATATCTCAAAGCTAACCACTGGCTCCTGGCGCCTGCTCTTCTACGTCATTGTTCTACTTTGACCTCTGGCCTATCAGGCTGTTCTTTATTAGGTCAAAGCCTTATATACCTCATGCAAAGGTAGCTGTCGCGTGACGTGAGCCGACGTGAGCACGAAACAGCACAAAAAGTACGCGACCTCTCAAGCGTGGTTCGATGTGCGCGAGCTGTGCGCTCACTTCGTTTAAAGAAAGCATGAAGGTGAGACGATAAGGCAGAATTTCAGAATGATTCCCTGGCGCAGCGGATGCCATAGAAAGCTTCCGCGAAAGGTCGCCAGCTGCTTGAAGAGCATAAAAAAGTTCATCCAGCTCCGCTTCGCACACACCGATGAAAGAGCGAAGCTGGTGGCGTTTCCTTCGTCAGGCTAACGCATTTCTATCTTTTGCAAGCCTTTCAGATATGTTGTATCTCTGCTCTTTATCAAACATCGTTGTTAAGCTTTGAGGTGGTAGTATATCCATCACCTTTTATAACCACAAAGTAGCACTTCTCAGCACTTCTCTGATCCACTCACGTGTCGGGTGGCTCAAATGTAATTGGTGCTTGTGCCCTTGTCTATATTCATAGCCACACATCCCACACATCCCCCGCCACTTCCTAAATATGTGTACTGAATATACAGTTAGAAGCTTATGGCGATAAAAAATCGAGGTAGTTGGTAGTAATTCATCACGAAGGAAGGTAAGGCGTGCAGACACGGACTCAACAGAATGGAACCAGGCAACACAAACAACACTCGTGTTCTGCAAATGAGTTCTGCGGAAACCCGCAAGGTGGCGGAAGGGTTATGAAAGGGAAAATTGACAACCACCCGTTTGTAGCACGAGGCCACAAGGAAATCCGTACGGATTTCTCAGAAGAAAAAGCTTCTTAGTTGCCGAAAAATTCGTCCTGGTCCGGGGTTCGAACCCGGTTCTCTTGTGGTTTGTCTGAGCACATTAGCGGGTTTCATAATTCATGTTTAATATGTGCTGTTTTAAGCAACTGTACCTCCGTAAAGAGACATAGGCATGCAGTGACCTAATGTGTTGGCGTGATCTGCTGCAGGTCTTGAACAATATGTTGAACTCTTTTCTGTCTTCTTAAATAAGTGTGCATGCTTGCTCGTTAATTATGCAGAGTGCGAAAACGTAACAATGTCCCGAAGGTCATTCGTATATTTTATTACTTCCTATTCCACATTCTTATGAAGGAGTTCTCAGCTTTCTACATTTCCATAGTCTGCGAGAAACCACTAATTATGCAAACCAGCCTAATTATTAGGCGCGCAATATTTCGCTCATGCGCTTATAAAGCAAACTATACTATGCTAACATTCCTTAGTTTTTCATAGAGATCGTTTTGTACTTACGGCCTCGTGGAGGACACATGTACACGGGGCAACAAAAAGGATACCTGTCGCTTTTGTCGCCATCGTTCAATTTCGTACAGTTAGTAAGTTTGCTTTCTGAAAATATTGGACACCTATAAAAGAGATGGAAGTAAGCAAATTCTTCAGTCTGTTACCGCACTTCATGGCACATGCGTAGCTTTGCATTGCCTTCATTAAGAAGTTTCATTGCCGCGCGATAATACTAAGCCATTGGGTTACTCTTGCACGCCTCAAAAAACGAAACACTTGTTAGCAAAAGAAAAATAACGCAATGAAAGCCATTGAACAGATTACATCGTTAAGTTTTAATCAGTGTGGAGAAAACGAACGAAATAAATAAATGATATTAAATTAAACTTAGTAGTGGTAGGCATTTATATCAGTGCACTTCAGCTCCAATGCCCCTTTTGTTTTGTCAGCAATAAATTTTACCTTAACGTGTTTAAATATATTAATTGCGTCAAGAAATTATAGGGAATCAAAGCCGAGCTTCATAAGTTTACAGGGAATGCTTAGCACTTTCTAAGAATGTGCAGGATAAAACCTAGTACGGCCCATAGCAATGTCTAATGAAGCTCTAAAGGCTCATTCACACCTTCGATTAGCACCGGGCACGCGATCATCGGCGCGTAGCGACCAAAGAGTGACCGATGTCCACACCTCCGACTGCGACCGAAATCACTGGAGTGGACGATACGCCTCGCAAGTGAAGCCAAGAAGCCGCCATCTTACCAGAACGTCAGCGTAAAGCGATTTTCCTCACCCGCCCTTCCAGTTTAACGCGGGAAATTTGTTAGTACAGATTTGTGCTCGACGTGTGCCTTTCGTGTTACAAGTTTTCTTAAGAAGCCTCCACATCTAGGCCAATTTCATCGGACATAATCTCATCAATACCCCTCTCGATAAATGACCTACCCGTCGCCACACAAACTTCACGTCTGCTCGCATCTAGGCACTATAAATGAGTCTTAAGCAATGAGTGCCTCTATTAGTTTAGACGTTTGCGACTGCGGTCGCGCGACTCAAAAATCTAACAGTGAGCGACTGAGCCCAGGCAGTCGTTTTGCGACCAAGACGACCTATAGCGACAAGTCACTTTGCGACTAATGTCGTCGCGCAACCGGTGCAATAGTCGCAGGTGTGAACGAGCGTTAAGCCCACGTGGCGGCGTATAGGCACTGTGCAACAGAGTTTTCGAAATGCGACAGCAACGCAAGAACCTGCAGCTTAACAAGACGAAGCAGCCTAATTGGATCCTTCCCCGACTAGACATGAACCCGAACTCGCGCGTTTTTTCCCGTTTAGACCGGCCGGGCCATCGCCGCTTGACGGCGTGGCGCACTCGTCTCAACCTTCTTCATGGCCCTATGGCATTGCTGCTCACGCGAACGGCGCTAAGAAGGCGTGTCAACGTAAAGGAATACACGTCAAATGGCGTTTTAGCTGCCACACCCCAATGGACGTTGTGGAAGCGCTCAGACATTAATGTACTATAAACAATCAACTACTTCTGCAAGGACACGCTTCTCTTCCGTGTTATAGACCTTATGCAAAATAGCTGCCATCTGTCGGAGGTTTGGCGAAGTTACCAATTCGGCGCCATATGGGAGGCTTGTGTCCGAAATCGTATTGCTGTCGCTGCTACAGCTTCTTGCTTGTATCTGCTTTGATAGGGCGCAATCGGGGCACAAAAACATCAGATTAGTGTGTAAACGCCTGTACACGTTACCGGCATTTCCTAGTTATACGTTGACAATGATTACGTGTTAAGAGCAGCGTCACAATGAGAAGAAAGTACAAGTTTGTCACCGAGTCACATGTAAGCCCGTCGTCGTTGAGAATGAAGCCATGCGCTAGGTTATAATGTTCTGTTTTAAGTGTAGCGAATAAAGAGTTGGTAGCTATTTGAATATCATGAGTGTAGTGTAGTACGGTTGGTAGGAGGCTTTAGCGCGCGACACGGCGAGGCACAGTGATGACGATAAAAAAGTGTTGCTGATCCATTTCAAAGCGTATTTCATAAGGGACAGTCTACGTCGACCTGATGTATAGGGCATCTAACATTAGGTGACTTTGTCCTCTTTTTATATTTTTAAACAAAAAATAATTCACTGCTGTAGTGACCGACGTATGTTATGTATATAATTGTCACACGATTAAAATGTAAAAAATTTTCGCCTCTCACGCACGTGAAAAGTCAACATCAAAAGTGTTAGTTGCTTCAAGAAGTAGGTGCTGATTAGTTGGTATTTCATTGAATATCCTTCCGACATATGCTGATAAATAACACGATACGCCAAGAATATTCGCGTTATTTCCCATCGCCCTTTTCAGGGACTACTGATGCCTTACAATTTCACCCCGTTCTAGCAAGACAGTTTTGCGACGTCGACTGAACGCTTGCGAAACTACCTCAGCGCGTAACCAACGGTAGCGCACCCACGGTCGAATGTAACACGCATCTGCCGGAAGAGCTTTTCTTAAAGGTTTCATACGAAAAGTGCCACACACAAGCGTCTCTTAACATTTCATAACTCACAAGGGTGGATGCGGGATTTTTCGGAGAGAGGATCAGCTTTTCTGAGAACCTGATATGTGCTCTTCTTGCGGTATACATTAAAAAAAAAAAAAAAAAAAAAAAAAAAAAAAAAAGCAAGGGGATACGGTCACGCCATCCAGGCCGCCCCTCTGTATTTATTGGCAGTGATGGCACATGGAATGCTTGAAAAGTACGCATAGTAAGACATTACGCGCGCAAAGCATCCCACCAAGGGCTACCTTGTTAAACTCCCCAATCGAAAACACACTACAAACGCGCTCCAGCCAATGGCATAGCCAGGGGTGGCAGACCAAGACCGTGCCCCCCTCCCCCCCCTCACCCCGAATTTTTTTTTTTCTGCTATGGAATACAGAGCACAAAATGACACTTGACCACACTTACCTGCCCGGGCCGCACATCGGATCAAAGACGTGCCCCCCACTCCCTAAACAAATTTCTGCCTACGCCACTGGCTCCAGCACAATCGGTCCGTTCGCTGAGAATCGATTACACTCACGAGTAGCTGTCTACCATTCATTGTTATCGCAATGCAATAAACCTAATAATGGTGTCAACAACAGCGCAGGCATGCCCGAGTAGCCGCGATCGATGCAGCTTTGAAGCTCGTACACGAAGCCGGTTTGTCTGCCTGCAAGCACACGGCGCGAAAACTGTCTCGTTCCGGCAAGATACGAAAGAATGTTCTCCGATGAGTGCCGATGCTGTCGCATACCGCATCTATTAAGAACGGCGAACGTAAACACGGCATCAGTCGTAAGCAGCAGCCGGCGCAACGGAACCATCTGCCGCTTCTCTTCGGCCGCGAAGAAATCTAATAACATGGAGGTTAGTTTCCTGCAAACATTTTTTGAGCGTCCCCATTTCCTCAATCTGAGCAACACGGCACACGAAAATATCTCGAAATTGCCGCTCCTATCAGCCGCCACACGTCGACACGTACGCTCCATGTGTGCACATGCGGAGAGCGCCTAGCCTTCGACATGGCTGAAGTGCGTACGGCGGCCGCTAGATGGCAGGAGATTTTGCATAAGGCCTATAGCGACTGCTATGATGGAGGAGTCAACCGTGTTTATTTATAGAACTGCTTATATATATTTTAACACGAAAGTGTTTTATGCCGGGGTCCACCAAGATTTCAGTGACGTGTTCCCATCACGGAAATGACGTCGAAAAAATACACATGATCAGAAGACAAAGAAAAAAGTTCCGTCAACGGGAGTCGAACCTACGACCTCTAGGTCCGCGACAAGAGACGCCGGGCACGTGCTCCACTGCGCCACGGTCACATACAGAGTAGCCTTTAAAAACAAGCCTTTTATATCTACCACTTTTCTCTCACAGTGCTCTTGCTAAGAGTAGTAATGCATTATGACCGTGAAATGAACGATTACTTTCTTGAAAGTGTTGTTTCTCCGCGTCCGTCCCATTCGGCGTGTTTCGAATGGTAAACGTGCAATTTTGCCGACGCATTAACACACTGCCAGGTGGCGACCTTACCCCTAGCATCCACACTCGTAGCCTCCGTCCATACCAAAAATAGCTGTGCGACGCACGAGTGCATCGCGTGGCCGTAACTCCGCGTCCCTAGCCATGTTCCTACGCCCCGCGAAAAATCGCAGCCGGCCAACGGGGAAGACACGACGCGCGTTGCGTTTCCCTGTGGTCGGGCAGCGTTGTTCAATAACTCTACATGCCGCGAGTAGGCGACCTTAGCCCAAGTTCGGCGCCCAATCATTGACGCTCTTCTGGCTGTCACACCCCCTTTCAATGACTCCGCTCTCACCGTACAGCTACCACAAGCATCTATGACCACAAGAGTTCCTTTAATCATTCATCATAGACGTTAGTCGTCGGGATACAGATGTACCATCAAGCGTCAACGTGGATGCATCCACGTTAAAGGGTGCTATAACTAGAGGCCGGATTTTTAGGCACTAAAAAATCACGTTTTAGACGCCAAAAACAGGCAGGCAAGACACAGTTTTAGGCCCCCATAATCGTAAATATAGGCACAATAAATATTTACAAAAACTCAAATTTTCGAAGAAAGACGTGTGCGACCTGTGTCTGCGAAAGGAAAGCAAACAAATGTTATAGTTTATGATGGCACAAAGGCGTCAATCGTTTAACTAGCCATGCTATTGTCCGTTTTCCCGCACGGTTTCCAGAATATGGTCTATCGTTTTATTGTCCAGCATTGGTGACTTAAGTGTCCGCCGTCGAATAAACACGCTACTGGGTCTCTTTCTTTTCGGCATGGCTGCGAAGGGCAGCCCAGGAGCCAATAGCCAGACCGCTAAAAGGCAAGAAGGGTCTTTTAGCCTCGTATTGGCCGGGGCTAACCGCGCAGGGTCATTTTATCCTCTGTCTGTGAACACATTAACGGGCCCCTTACCAGGTTTGAGCATTTCGAGCTGGCAAGTATAATGCATGCACTGGGCGCTAACGATCACGTCTGCCAAGATTTGCAACGCTACGCGCGCCCCGGAAAGAGGTGAAATGTCAGGCTAAACGCCGCTTGTCCTTGATCTCACGGGCGCGCGCACCAACATGGAGGAGGTGACATACAAGGAATGGTCCTGCATATACGTTAGATTATAGTACGTGACACTGCGAGAATGATTCGAGGCGACATGTGTAATTTGTGCAATCTGTTGCTTGAATAGAAGAATGAAAGTTGTAGACATATTAAAACATACAAACGGAATCTGTGTGCGTCTTTATTTATTTATTTATTTTTTACTTCGAATCGAGCGCGATGCGAGACTGAGCTGCCTCCATTTCATTTGCGTCCGTGTCCTCGCCATTGCCGCGTCGTGCCGGCGCCAGCCCCGACAACGCTTGGCGTGTTTTTTGATGCGAATGCATTTCATAGTCGGGCTATGTCAGGCATCCGGCGTTGGCGTTGGCGTTGTCCGCGGAGGAGGAGTAGGAGGATAGGTTGAGGAGGTGTGCGCGCCGGCAGGTGTTAGATGTGAAGCATCTTATGGCGAAGCTTAATCCGGTGGTGGTGGTGTACGGCGTGACCGCCCTTACTGCGCATGCGCAAACCCTTTCAAGAAAAATAAAGATAAAAAACCTCCTCTCTCCCTCTCTCTCCCCTAGGCATCCCTCCCCGCGGCAACCACACCCTCACTGCGCATGCGCCTCCCCTCCTCTCTCCCCCTGCTACGCTCCCCCCTCTCTCCTCTAGGCATCCCTGCCCGCGCCGTCCACACTCCCACTGCGCATGCGCGTCCCACCTCTCTTCTTCTCTCCTACGCTCCCCCCCTCTCTTCTCTAGGCATCTCTGCCCGCAGCGTCCACACTCCCACTGCGCATGCGCACCCCACCTCTCTCTCCTCTCCTACGCTCCCCCCTCTCCCTCTCTCGCCTGGCGACGCCGACACAGGCAGCGTCTGCTAGCGAGTTTCTTGGTTGAAAAAACCGACTGCTCGCGCTGCACAACCGTTCACTGGCCACCCCGTATATATGGCAATGAATCTTGACCTCCAAGGTGGTGCCGGTGGGAAATTTCTCCTGTGCGTTGTTGAACGATAAAAATTCGCAGCGTGCGCGTTAACTAAAAGCGGTCTGCGGCGGAGCTCGGCGGAGCTATATATGAAAAAAAAATTTAAAAATAAATAAAAAAAATTAAAAAAAAACAAGAAAAAGCAAAAAAAAAGGCGCTGCGCCGTGCTCCCGACCGGGCTGCAGAAATTAGGCGCCTTTTTCCTTCTTCAAACCACAACCACCATATATAAATGGAGTGAAGCGCGCGCGAAATGCATTCGCATTTCCTCACGATTCCCTTCGGGGAGGTGGGGGCTTTTTTTGATGCATCGTCCCTTACAGCAGTTCCCGCGGTACGACGCGCTGTGTCGTGGTAAGGATACATTATCCATGCCAGCCTCTCCAAGCGCATAGAGGGGATCCATCCCACAGAAACAGGCAGTACACTATAGAGAGAACGCCGAAGCGATACAGCACCACTTGTGTGCACGAGCTGGCTTGGGCATTCCATGCACACACAGTGTAACCTTGCGTGCGCATGACGTGTTGATGCGTCTGCGTCGTGTGATCTTCCGGCTCTGAGTTCCTCCGATAGCGAAGAGGGCAGGGAAGAAATTTGACTTGCGATTGGCAAAGGTTTCAAGCTCACCTACCAGCATCATGCTTTCGCGGCTCGTAATGAACCAGTTAAAAAGCTCTTGCGGTACAAAGCTCTTCATTGGGCACGCAACAACTTCCAGTGTCTAACTAAAATTTCTTATGTCACCTGGTGAAGCGCCCTTTAAGAAGTCAATTACAAACGAAACAAAATCCAAGTGCACATCTGATTTTTTTTTACCTGCACTTTACATTCCCCTGACGGCACTCCATGCATGGTTTCGCATTCGTTCTCCATCTTCCTGCTGCTGCACAGAGGCACCTACAGTTTTCTGCCCCCCACCACACCCTGGTCTTCAAAGAGGAACACTGGACTTTAAAACCGGCTGTAAAAGCCGCCCGCCACGTCCTCGGCCACAGACGCCACGCTCCTCTTTTCTCCTCTCCTCACCTTTATTTTCCTCTCCCCATTGCACTGTAAACACTGGGACGTGCTCAAATTTAGGGTTGCAGAAATAGCGTTTTTTCCTCTCCTCCTCCTCCTCCCCCCTGCTCCAAGCGCTCGCGTCATGTCAGTGCGGTGGGGTAAAGTGGTCGACGCGTCCCATTTCACTGCTGCTAGCGGTTGCTTACCGGAAGTTTGTTGAACTAGGGAACTAGGTTCTGGCACCCCATAGAGTTCCGAAACGTCAATTTCGCCCGGTAACTTGAATTACGGTCTCAAACTGTACTCGAAAGCAAAATTTGAGTTTAAATAGTGCTTATATGGGCGCCGTTCTTGAAAGTAGGCATTTATAAGCACTTATAGACATTTAGGCACAAACCCCAAATATAGGCATTTATAGGCACTATAAAAACACTATAAAAGCCCTCCTTAAGCCCTAATTCGTGCTCATATATCAAAGTGGCACGACAGGAACGCAAGGAAAAAAAATAGGCATTGGCCTAAAATCCAGTCTTTAGCTATAACTGTCAACACACCAATAGACATTGTGCAAGCTCAATTATATCAGTGTGCAGTAAACATTCGACTACTTCTGTAAGGACACGTTTCACTTTCGTGTTATACCGATTCCTATGACGGAGGGATCAAACATGTTTTTAAAGATGATAGTCTTTCTTGGAATACTTAAACGCAAGAATTTTGGTCTGTATGTCCTTCTGTCTGTCTGTCGGTAACCCGATTCAGCTACTCGGCCACAGTTTAACTAATTTCTGAACGCCCAGCCATCTTGAACTGGTGTTTTCTTCATACTTGTGAACATATTCGATCAAAAAGCAAATAATACGCATACCTGAGGCGCAACATTAATATGTAATTATCAGGTGGTGTGTTTTTTTATTAGAAAATACACAGATACGCAATTCTAAAGACCCTAGTGTCTTTTAGGCTGTGCTGAAAATGCGAAGCTGTGCATGCACTGCGACGCTTTGCACGAAAAAGCGCTTTGCCGACGATAAAGTCCAGCCGCTGGCAGTGGCCTTTGGTTAAGCACAAGCTCATGTTTTAGATGTGAAGCATCTTATGGCGAAGCTTAATCCGGTGGTGGTGGTGGTGGTGTGCCGCGTGCCCACCCTTACTGCGCATGCGCAAACCCTTTAAAAAAATAAAAATAAAAAATTGGCCGCGTATCTACGTGCTTCGCTGCAAATGTCGTCGAAAGACGATAGTCTTGTGCCGGCTGTACTACTATGTTTTGCCTTGCCTCAGACAGCGCCTACTCTACGTTGAATTGGCCGCATCTGGCTGGCATTGATAAAATAGAGGAGGCGCTGCGCGAGATATGGACGCCATTGAAAAACATGAGCTTGTGCTGAACCAAGGGCATTATACCGTGACCAAGGGCCACTGCCAGCGGCAGCACCTTATCATCGGCACTGGGCTTTTTCTTGCAAAGCGTCGCAATTCGTGCACAGCGTCGCATTTTCAGCGCAGCCTAAAAAACACTAGGGTCATTAGAATTGCGTACCTATGTATTTTCTAATAAAAGAACACACGTCTTGACACTTACATATTAATGTCGCGCCTCAGGAATGCGTAGTATTTGCTTTTTGATCAAATATATTCACAAATATGAACGCAAACACCACTTCAAGATGGCTGGGCGTTCAGAAAGTATTTAAACTTTGGCCGAATAGCTGAATCGGGTTGCGGACAGACAGACAGACAGACAGACAGACAGCCAGACCAAAATTTTTGCGTTGAAGTATCCCAAGAAAGACTATCGTCTTTAGAAACCTCCTCTCCCCCTCTCTCTCCTCTAGGCATCCCTCCCCGCGGCAACCACACCCTCACTGCGCATGCGCCTCCCCTCCTCTCTCCCCTTTTACACTCCCCCCTCTCTCCGCTAGGCATCCCTGCCCGCGGCGTCTACACTCCCACTGCGCATGCGCGTCCCCCCTCTCTCTCCTCTCCTACGATCCCCCTCTCCTCTACGCATCCCTGCCCACGGCGCTCACACTCCCACTGCGCATGCGTGTCACCCCCCTCTCTCTCCTCTCCTACGCTCCCCCCTCTCTCGCCTCGCGACGCCGACGCAGGCAGCGTCTGCTAGCGAGTTTCTTGGTTGAAAAAACCTACTGCTCGCGTTGCACAACCGTTCACTGGCCGCCCTGTATATATGGCAATGGATCTTGACCTGCAAGGTGGTGCCGGTGGGAGATTTCTCCTGTGCGTTGTTGAACAATAAAAATTCGCAGCGTGCGCGTTAACTAAAAGCGGAGTGCGGGTCTCTGTGTCCAGTCGGAGTCTTCTGTCTCTCATTGCCCATTAGCAGCGATTGGCATGTTCCAGTAGGAAACACTGCTCCATCACTGCCTGCTTTACGCCTCCCCAGTTTTTCTCTCCTGCGCAACGCTGCGATGAGCGCCAGCGTCAACGCCGCCGCCAGTGTAAGCGTTAGCGCCCGCTGCTTCACATCTACACATGGTTCCCTTTAGCGGGAGATGGTGTAATTTTTCGATGGCGTCCATATCTCGCGCAGCGCCGCCTCTTTTATCAATGCCAGCCAGATGCGGCCAATTCAACGTAGAGTAGGCGCTGTCTGAGGCAAGGCAAAACATAGGGCCGGCACAAGACTATCGTCTTTCGACGACATTTGCAGGGAAGCACGCAGATACGCGGCCAATTTTTTTACAGTTGGTTGCACCAGCTGTTCTACACCTAGTACAATAGCTCAATATATAATAATGTTGGAGTTTAATTTCCCAGAACCACGAATGTTTACGAGAGACGCCGTAGTGGAGGGCTCCGGAAATTTCGGCCACCTGGGGTCTTTTAACGTGCAGCTCAATATAAGTACATGGGCCTTAAGCATTTATGCCTCCATAGAAAATGCGACCGCCGCGGCCGGGACTCAATCCCGCAACCTGCGGGTCAGTACATGGTTAAATATTAATTCTTTAGTTTAGAAGGACTGTACCAATAGTACCAAAAACATATTAGCCCCGCTTACACTAACTCGCGCAAGGCTGGGTCACAACAGAGCTGCTGATCACGTTTCAGCTTCTTTTGATAACTATCTGTACAGGATGCGGTTATTGAACTCGTGCCGGTTAGTGATGATGATAATCTTCTATTTACGACACACGGCAAACCTCGACCATAACAGTGCTGCTCTAAAAGCTAAAGTAAACTACGAAATTCCCAGTTGTATGATTGTCACATTTGCCGTCGCTGCTGAATAGGCTCTTGTCATTCGCGTCTATTACTCGCTTTATTTAGGGGTACAGGCTTTTCGAAAAGAAATAAAATGAAGCAAAAACATTGTAACCGGCATGGGTGTCAAGTGGAGAAGCGTTGGCATTGCAAAAATAAAAGCAAGACAAAAAATGAATAAAAAAAGTTAGGCAGATCCCAAGTACCATGGGCATCGATGTTATGCGAAGCATGCGGAGGTAAGGTGAGTGAGTGAGTCAGTGAATCAACATTTATTGGCTCCAGAAATACGCGATAAAACGCGCACCTGGCTAATCCCGCTGTCGGTAAGGTGACTGGTTTGTAATTTTTTTATTCAGCGAAACGTTATGAAATTACGCTAAAGATACGTACAAATGTTGTACACACTGACATATGTTGAACAGTCGCATATGTTTCATATAACCAGTTGTTTACAGTTGTGTAACGATGCCAACAGAAACATGGATATTGCCAACAACACAAGCCGTAAGCTGATATGTAGTGCTTGTGCATGCGAGGATGGTAGCGCTGGATAGGGCTACGTAAACCAACTACAGTGGATGGCGCTTAAGTATACAACTGACGTTAACCCGACATGACTGCTTTATCATAGGAGTACTTATGTAATGTTTTTTTTTTAATTAGATAGCCAGGTCTGCAACCACAATTGACGTTTCACCAACATTACGCCTGCATAGGGTCTTTTTCCAAAGTAGTTTCGAGAGCGGACGTGGCTCTGTGGTAGAATACTTCATTGCCACGCAGAATGCTTGGGTTCGATTCCTGCTGGGACTCTGATTTCTATTATTTGCATTCGTCGCGTCAACGCCGCCGATGTCAGTTTTTCTTAACGCTGTCGCCTTTAAATTACCAGTGTCAACGCCACCGATGTCAGTTTCTCCTAACGCCCTCGCATTTAAATTACTAATATCTGTTCTCGCCGTTCGTGGGTAGATATAAACTGTCAATCACCTGGGGCGGATAACCGCATACCGCGGCCCGGGATATACGGGTATGTGCCGCACCTGTCCGGAGTAAAGGGTTTGACGACGTACGCGACGGGATTTTCGAGTTATTCATGTCATGACCCGCCTAACTTCTTCGTCAAACTCTCTTATTCTCCCATACTAATTTTGGTCTACGCCAAGTTAAGGAGGCGATCACGAAAGCATCCAGACGTAGCGGCTACATAGATAGACAGATAGATAGAAACGGTCAAAGTGTTTGCAGTAAGCAAAGAAATGCTTCGCATTTAATATTGGGAGCAACGGATCGTCTCCTGTTTTTTATACGCCGCCCGCATCCAATTTTCGCCTCCTTTCGCTGTATATGGAAGCCACTTGTACAGCTCATAGCAGCAGCGTACGAGGTGGGTAAGTAAAATAAAGTGCTTGCCTTTGGTGAGACATGTTCCGACATTAGATATTCACAACAATAACGACCGGCATGTTATGGCATCTGAGCTGTTGACGTGTTGACAAAAAAAAATAAACATGCGAAGCCAATCCCTTTTACTTCGCACTATACATCCTAATAATAATAATAATAATAATAATAATAATATTATTATTATTATTATTATTATTATTATTATTATTATTATTATTATTATTATTATTATTATTATTATTATTATTATTATTATTATTATTATTATTATTTCGAGCTTTACATCCCAAAATCACCATATGATTATGAGGGACGCCGAGGTGGAGGGCTCCGGAAATATCGACCATCTTGTGTTATTTAACGTCCACTGACATCGCAGAGTACACGGGCCTCTAGCGCACGGGACTATAGCGCAGTACACACGGCCCTCTAGCAGATAGAACCCGCGACCCAAGGTCCAGGGGTTCAATCCCGGCCGCGGCGGTTGTATTTCGATCGAGACGAAATGCTAGAGGCCCGTGTACTGTGCGATGTCAGTTGACGTTAAAGAACGGAGCCCTCCACTTCGGCGTCCCTCATAACCAAATGGTGGTTTTGGGATGTAAAGCTCGAAATATTATTATTATTATTATTATTATTATTATTATTATTATTATTATTATTATTATTATTATTATTATTATTATTATTATTATTATTATTATTATTATTATTATTATTATTATTATTATTACGGTATTTTGTTCACACACTGCACACCACTTAAAGCAATCTTACGATAAAGAAGATTTTTCGCCTCTCTTACCCTTCGACTCCAATGTAAGTATTTCCCTTATAAGTTCTCACACTTGTACATGGTGTATTCAGCTTAGTTTCATGAATTATTTTCTGTTTCGCGTACCGGCAAGTCCCTGAAAGAAATAAAAATGATTGCCACCTATTATTAACGTATTTGATCCATAAACGAGTTCCATGGTTATGGATCACAGCTATGAGCCCCGAGAAAACTAGGCTAATTTTGTTAGACTAATGTAACAAAATATTTAGAGGCACTCCTGACTGGCATATGGGGGGGATGAGCACGTGGCGCTATCTTTCGGCGGCACCGCCGGCACCCTGTTGTACGTGAATAGGCAATGGACGCAAAATTTTATACCTGACAACATATACGCTTATCAAGATTGACTACCTGTCCTATTCCGCAGAGAGCCACAGGAAAACTACGTACTTTTTTCACGCAACTCGAAAGTTCCAGTTGCGTAGCAATAAGTATGTCGCTTCCCAAAATATTTATTATTTTGGAATGCGGCCCGTGTGGACTTTGTAGCTCTTGTACAAATGATCTGGGAAGCCACGCGCATCTTAGTGCGATGCTGCATTACCCGAATGTTCCGGGAGTAATCTCCGGCATAGAAAAGAACACCATTCCCACAACACTGATGACGAACCTCAGATCCCCGATGGCACAAATCATCTATGCAAGAATGATGGGAACATCAACCACGGTCATTATAATGTTCTCTGACACTCGGGTTCCGCGGTATATCTACTATTACGGAGCGGAATACCGTTGGCACATTTATAAACCCCGACAACAGCTGTGTGGCGTGAACCTCTCCACCAGTCGCAGAGCAGATGTTTGCCCCATCCCCTACAAACCCAGATGTGCAGTATGTGGAAGGCCCAGGCTCTATGGAAAGTCATGCATGCACGCCGAAAGGCTTCAACTGTCGTGGAGGACACCCCGCCACCAACTCCCAGTGTCCAGCAAGGCAAAGGAAGCCCTTCAGCATGAGCCACAGACACCGACATCAGAAGAGAATGGCGGGACATCAAATGCAAGGAGAGGAAAAGCCCGGCAAGGTGACGTCGTTGAATCTAGAGGCAACAGAGACTTCTACTGCACCACCTCACAACTACCGCATGCGGTCTTGGTAAAGCAGCCAGTCCTGGGGTCGCTGTCATTCTCAAGGTCACGGTAGGTCCCGGAGCCGTAGTCGTCCCAAGGGCCGCAAGCGCTCGCGTGGCCAGAGTCATTCTACGAGCCATATCCACAACCACAGGCAGCAAGAGGTTAACCAACCTCAGGGTGCATGGACGAAAAAGGCCGCAGCAGCAAGCAAGGAAGGTTATAGTGAAGCCCGCAGGCACTGGTGTGAAATCAACGTCGGTGAGTTGGCCAGCGCAGTTTCCTTCTCTTTCATCTTCCCATCATTCACTTCCCACCACGCAACAGACACAGATGCAACCACTTAACGCACATGCTAACGAACTGATACACCTACACTTACGCTTGACAAACGGAATCACGAAACAAGAGATGCGAGAAATGATAGATTAGGGGAGTATTCTAAGAAGGAGAGATGCAAAAAATCAAACATTATATCATGGCCGATGTCAAATACATACTGCATGAGGTCATAAAACAGGCCACAAGTGGCATGAAGCAATTCATTAGCACTTCCCTCACCCAGCAAGCTGACTGCCTTCCACATGACACTCACTCCACTCGAGATCCATGAAGGTCACGCACTTACACTCGACCGCCTCGTTCAAGCACAGGTTTCTATCACCGGCGATACACCACCCAATCATGACCAGCAAACATGAGAAACAAGTTACAACACCTCTCCAAGTGTGGTAATGGAATTGTAGAGGTTACCGCAGGAAGCGAGAGGCACTCTCACAATCCTTATCCACACAGCCTCATCAACCGGAAGTGATAGCACTTCAAGAAGTGCTCTGCACTCCAACTCTTCCTGGCAACGACGCTTATGTAGATAAACACGACGCCACCAAACCGCATTTAGCTGCCACTCTCGTATCCGAACACATCACTGTGGTTGATCATACACTCGACAGCTCAAGTCTTCCACACATTCTCTTAGAAATCTTATCAATAGTTCGATCGCAAACCGGCTTGTTTGTACTGAACATCTACAGTGCATCTAAATCTCGACGAGACGAATTCGGAGACATTTTTACCGCTGCTTGCAAGCAAACCAAAAAGTTGATAATTCTCGGAGATTTCAATGCGTAGAATTCAGCCTGGGATACAAACAGAAATTCCCAAAGGCCGCCGGCTAGCCCACGCCATTACACTTCATCAATTAACCCTTTTCACAGAACGTGGCACGCCTACCACGTTCTGTGAAAAGGGTTAATTGATGAAGTGTAATGGCGTGGCACGCCTACCACGTACCAGAACAGGTAACAGCGAACACGGCATTCTGGCCACAGAAGTCGAAGTGGCGCCGACACGTATCCCTTATCCGAAGATAAAAATAACGCATTGGGAAGTTTTTTGGCGCAGGAAAACTCCAAACAAAGCGACGCGACGTCCCTACGTGATTGGATTCAAACTCTGCAGGCAGATTTCAAAGGTGCAACCAAACAGCTAACTACGAAAACGGAAATCCCGGAGGTGAATAAACATCTGCTTCACCTATGGGAGGATCCGAAAGGTCTTACGAAGCGATGGAACAGGCAGCGGCACAACCGCAAGCTTAAATAAAGGATCGCACGAATTACGGCAGAAGCAGAAAAATACGCCAATACCCTTACTATGACAAGTTCGCACAGCCTCTGCAACCGCTTCAATGGCACGCTAAGCACATCCAAAACATGTTCCCTCCTCCGAGCATTATTCAACCCAACACACACAAGAACTCACACTAATAACACCATCCGTTCTATTCTCCACACAAAGCAAATGGATGACGACGACCTCCTGCAAACATTGCAACAACGATACATACCTACAGGTCCTCGACCTAAATACAAAGACTATCCCCACAAGGAAGAAACAGATCTGGATGCAGACATCACAGGTGCAGAAGTGAGGGCAGCCCTATAGGCATAAGAGGAAAGACGGCACCCGGAGCAGAGAGCATTCATTATGCACTACTACGCAACCTCAACGTCTATGCCATTAACACGAAAAGGAATAACTACGCTACCTGACACGCACGTAAAACCAGACACACACACACACAAGCGCAGACTTGCAACTAACTTTTATTTCATACAGTCCACCTATAAGTACATTTCGCAGAAACCATCACCAAGCATGCGCGTCTCTGAAAAAGCATCACCACAAAAGTTCTACAAATCATAAGACGTCATCTTAACAACGCTCATCGATAAACCAAATCTCTGTGCTATGAAACACGTGCGCGCCGAGCAGACGAAATGTCAGCTGAAACTCGAGTCATCATTTCGTGTGGCCACGTGATCAGATGGGGGTGACCGCGGAAGGTGACTGCTTGGCAGCGCTGAAAATTGGAGGGTTTTACAACTGTTTTGAATTGCGTTCAGTACTGGTCATACTAATCATTATTACACATATATAAATTCTTCCCTCTGTTGCATTATCAGTACCGAATCGTTACTAGGGCATCGATAACTGCACGTTGCCGCAAAAAACGCGACATGCGTAAAGTTGATGCCACTGCTCCTTTAGCGATGCACCGTGTACCAAGGCAGCTACGGGAAATTATATCCATGCCCTCCTTCTCAACATTGCCTTGCCTCCTGGCAACAAAGACGAAGCACGCAGAGTGGTTTACGTGTGCTCCGCCAGGTGCCCCCCACACTATCAGCCGATCTTATTTTATTCTCCTACACGGCGACAAACTGCAAAGGTATGTGGACAAACGAAAAGTATTTGAGAACGATCACCGATAAGCGCAAACTCGGGCAGTATGGTAGTGTCTTCAGGGATGAAGTAACAGCCGCAGACAGTGGATCCTGGCGTTGACCGCATACCGAGGGCCCCACGCCCACTGCAACGACGAACTGAAGCGACTCTGTCCGCCAGATGCCTCACAAACCTTACACGATGTCGCAATATTACAAGCCACCAGTCGCTAGATTTGCGGCACGCAACACAACAAGGTCAATTCATTGTGCCCGAGAAAAGAATCCTCGAGATAAACACTGCCGCTCAGTTCACGTCAAAGCGTATGGAGCACGTTGTACACAGGCAGACGACGCTCGCTGCCCACTGGAGGTTCAATGACATGTATTGAACATATCCAGCCTGATCGGTCGCCGGTTGCTCGAAACATGGAACAATGCTGGAAAAGCATGAGAAAAAAAGGCGCGAGAAGTTGAAAACTCGTTTTTCTGAGCTCTGCGAAATGTAGTGATTCACATTTTCAAAGTCTTGCAGTAAATTGCACATTAACGAGAGAGCTTAAAGCGGTCTGCAAACGTTTGTTAGGGCTTGCTTTGCCGGCTCCATGCGTATATACAAAATGGTCAAGACCGTTTCTGCCCCTTTAATACAAAAAGTACATCCTAGACACATATCAAAACTCTCTCGTTCGGCGTCTATTTTCCATGAAAGATGGCTTCTTCCCCTGTTTCCTCCTTTTCGGTGCTGCTGCAGGCATCGTGAAGATGTCGCCTGAAATACTGCGTTTTCGAGAAACCCTAATGATTCTTGCAGCATGTTTTGGCAGTCTTCCAACGCGAACTAAACGCTTAGCTGCTGGCGACCATCATCCTATTTGTTGATACTGGCATCACGGTCGAAATGGTCTAGCCATATTTCAACATGCTCAAGAACGTCTCAGTGGAACGTCCAAGCTGTCCTGGGCGCATGCGAAACACCCGGGAGAGGAAAATGTTCGAGTATCATGGGTTTGCCTCTCCTTGCTTGTAGTCGGACTGAATATTCCCTCAAATCTCGGTCACAAGGAACCGAATTCGAGGGTTAGTTTTTGCAAGGGGTGGGTGCATGCTTCTTCCTGTGGGAACTGTGGCTTCTCCAAGGCGTTAAAATTAATGAGAGAAACTTAGAAGCGAAGGCGTCCAGCAGCTCCACCCGCAATGTCACTGGCAAAATAAAAGAGACAGCCAAGAATCCACGTCTGTCGCAGAACCATGAGAAAGAAACCTTCTCCTTTTTTTTTCATGCGCATGTATGCCAGCGCTGTTGACGTGACAATGTGTCCTAGCTTTTTCAAAAGATTTTTAACAGGTGAGGAGCTGTAGAAAGGCTATAACTACTGCATATTAGTGGTATTCGTATAAATCCAAAGCCCGAATGTTTTATCACATCTAATTTTTTTTCATTTGTCAACTCTCTAAGTATTCCCTGAATCACTTACATTTCACTCTTAAGGTGCATTTCAAATCATCTCGCAATCGAACATTCATTTTGTGCTGAAAGCAGCCTGATTTATGCTTGCACAACAGCGTTTTTTTTTTATTGGGCAAGACATGCGGTTCGAGTTTTACGCGCATCCATAGGCGTGGCTTCTGTACATAGATTTTTTTTTCTTTTACGTTTGCGTTTTCCTCCTAAGCATATTATATTTCTCTACCTGTCGCATGATTTTACAAAACATCCTAGCTACGTAAGGTCTCAGTACTGTACATTAAAAAAGCTGTACCTTGAGTGCCCCAACTTTGTTACCATAGCAGGCTCGCTTCCAAGAAAACGAGTTTCAGTCAATATCCCCTCAAATTTACTACAACCTGCTTTCTTTCAGCTTCTCTTGCCATTTCTATACAGATAATATTGAACAGCAGTCCGCCATGTACCAATCGCTTCACTATAATCGGAGTATCTCAGTAGCCCTTATTCTTCAAGCATGGCACGTCGAATGGCATGAGCCTTGCCGCTTTCAATTTCGCAAGAAGGAGCTAGGATATTGTGTAAGATCATCCGATTGTTTACTTCGTACTCAGGAGACTCGAACTGCGCATCGGTGCATTTTCTGGGCATTACTGCACGCTGCCTCAGCCTAACGCCACCATTATTTTTAAGGGTTCATGGTATTTTCACGAACGAAAAAAACAAACAAACAAATGAAACACGGCTTGCTTACCGTTCTTACAAGTCCCAAAAATGTATTTTGCAGGAGCACTCCAGTGACCTGTGGACTTCACGGGATGCGCATAATCTGTAAATTCTGAAGCCAGCGGTTATAAATTTTATAATGCTTCTCGTATATAATCTTTCTTTTACAGCAGCATACATTTACAGCATTACTTAACAAAACTGCAGCTTTGAGATGGCGAAGAGAGGACATAGTAACTGGCTATTCGGATATGTTATCCGATTTGGCTTTCCGGGGCCCCTTACTATTGTTTATCGCAATAACCAGTCCTGCAGATATCGGATGTTAGATATCGTCGAACAAATGGCCCGTTGACAACAAAGGGTTCTAAGAATAGGAAAAAGGGAGAAGTATATGTCGTTCTTTTTGCTGAGGTGCTCTACTTGGCACCTTTTGATCTCGCACCTTCACATATGAGATATCAGTGGTTGCAATCCAGTAAGGACATTTTTATTGAAAGAGATGACTCACATAAGATATTTTTATCAAGAATTCTTGGGAAATAGTTTCCGGTGGTGGTGGGGGGAGGGGGGGTCATGGCACCTTCTCCTCCCCCCAACACCGCAACTCAGGCCTCTGATCAATAAATCTTGAGCTGGCATATGAACACTAGTGCTTTGAAGTATGTGTGAGTCGGCGTGAGTGTAAACGTGAGCCGACATAAGGCTGATAGCAATGCTTAAGTTGACTAAATAGAACCATAGATCGGCTAAAAAGTTTATAGCTCACTCAGACTCACTCATCAAATGCATTTTGCGCTTAGGTCTCACTCGGACTCAGACTCACTAAAAGTTTTCTCAACCGGACTCACTAGGACTCAAACTCACCAAAATATTACTCAACCAGACTCACTCAGACTAGGACTCACGGCTCGATCTGAGTCTGAGTGAGTCGACTCATGAGTGAGTTTGCCAAACTATGGTTCTGACACAAACATTTTGTGCTCCCCGGCACACCTGATGTTGAACTAGCTTGGTGTAAATTCTGTTTAAATAAACTGTCAATAATTGTTGATGTATGCTGCCGTGCAGCAAGTTCCTCCTTAGAATAATTACAAAGGCTTAGCACTTTTATGCACAAACATGACTTCGGTAGCTCAAAATTTGTCTTTATGGCGGACTTAATGCACCGTGTATTGACTGGCAAACAAAAAGTTGCACTGGGCAAGAAATTTCTATTTATAGGGAACTCTTATCTATTTCACTAACCCTAGGCCTTACTGAAATTGTACAATCTCCAGCTCGTCATAACGCTCTCCTGGACATTGTTTTCCTCAGTTCTCATTTAGTTCAAACTACATTTTCATGCGACGTAACTGATGGCATTTCTAACCACAAAGCTGCGCACATATCGCTTTCACCCGTCTAATTAAACAGCAGCCTAGCATTACATAGTTTCATGACTTAGTTCATGCTGATGACGCCTCTGTCACACATATGCTAGCTTCCAACTTTGATTCCTTGCAAGCACTTAGTAGTCACGTTCACGTTGACACTTTAGTCAGCGCATTTGAGCATATCGTGAACTTATGCATTGATCAATTCGTTCCTCTCAAAACCAAAAAAAAAAAAGAAATCCGCAGATTCCATGGATGAATCGCAGTTTGCTGCAAAGTTCACGTCGCGTTCGTCGTCTGCGCCATTTGAAAAAGACAGGTAATCCAGACGTTATCTGTCGCTTTAACACTGTTGTGATAGATCTGGGTAAAAAAATGGAACGTGCTAGGAACTTTTACTTCCAAATTGAACTTCCTGCCTTATTAAAATCTAACCCTCGCAAATTTTGGTCTTCTATTAATCCCACTAGAACCGATACAGTTTCCTTTATATTATATAGCACGGCAGTTTCAGACCCCATTGAGATAGCTAATACGTTCAATATCTATCTTCAGTCAATGTTCACGCACGACAATAATGCTCTCCCTTCGTTCAGTTCAAATCCAGAGCTGTCCGTCGATGATATAGTAATTAGCACTGATGGTATCCTAAACTTGATTCTCAAGTTAGATACGAAGAAGTGCACTGGCCCCGATAATATTCCAAATGGCTTTCTGGTGCGATGCGCTCTCTGGTGTTCACGTTATTTGACCATCATTTTTAACAAATCTTTGTCTTCAAGTACAGTCCCCTAGTCCTGGAAGTTAGCCAAGCTCCTGCCACTTCATAAATCAGGAAACAGACAACTCTTCTCTAGTTATAGACCCATATACCTTACTTCCAATACCGGAAAGCTGCTCGAACACATCATTCATAAACACATAAATGAGTTTCTTGAATCGAATAATCTGCTGTTCAGCATACAACATGGATTTCGTCGCGGCTTCAGCAGAATAACGCAACTGGTGGAATTTTCGTGTGATATTATTAGTAATTTGGACTTTGGTAATCAAATTTATGCAAAATTTATAGATTTTTCGCAGGCTTTCGACACCGTTATACAAAACAAGCTTCTGGATAAACTAGGGGTAATTTTAAATAATCCGCAATTGATTCACTGGATAGCAACCTTTCGAAACTCGCGCTCTCGATTCGTTTCATTGAATTCCAAATCATCCTCAGCAGTAAAAGTTAGATCTGGTGTTTCACAGGGCTTCGTTCTGGGTCCCCTGTTATTTTTTATTTTTATAAATGACCTTCCCAGAATTATTAAGTCCCAAGTTCGTCGCTACGCCGACGACTGTGTACTTTACAAGGTAACTACTTCTCCTAATGATCACGTCATACTTCAGGATTGTTTCTCGCAGTTTTGTTCTTGGTGCTCGGATTGGCAGATGCGCATAAACTTCCGAAAACTGTAGTTTTGTCTTTCACGAACAGCCATTCTCCATCGCAATATTCGTACTTTTTCAACAACATCGCAGTTCCCCGAGGACAGACATACAAATACCGGGGGATCTTATCGCATGCGCCTCGGAGCGACGGAGATGGGCCGGCTCGTTTGATCTCCGCTTCAGCCGCGTTCGACGCCCCCCGCTCGCACGCTACTAGCCGGGGGATCTTATAAATTTGGACTTTATACGCGACATGGCGGTGACGGCAACGGCGACGGCAAAAACCCGTCGAGACTGTCCATATAATTGCTATCGCAATAGAAGTGTAGCGCCGTAACTGTCCGTCTCAGTGGAGGTCACCCCAACAGCGCTGAACAGATATGGGGACTGGTAGGGAAAGGACTGTAGCAGAGAAGGGAAAGAGAGAGGGTGGGAAAGGAGGTAATTCCGCCCCACCCTGTCCGCTCGCGGGCGCGCGCGTCGCCTCTCAGCCAAGGATAGCCGTCAAGCAGGTCTACAGGCAAAGGAGGGATCTAAACAAACATCAAGTGATGCGCTCACGAGTGCGTGAAGAGTTCGGCGTCGCAAGATGGGTCGTACGAACGCCCGAACAGCAGACAACGTTCCGAGAACAGCGCCAACAGCTTATCCGTGAGAGAATTCATGTTCGCCGTGCCGATGCAGCAATTCAAGCACAAGAACAGGCCCAGGTGGCGAAGCGCAAGCGACAACGGCGAGCCGAGGAAACAGCGTAGCAGGCAGAGTAGTGTCAACGTGGCAATGGCGGAAACATGTTCGCCGGGTCCGACGCCCACTTTAGGCGGGAGTTTCTCGAGCTGCACTTTGGCTTCGCCTGCGACGTCCGCAACCGCCTGTGGCCGTACGTTTCAGCTTCGCTGGTTAACCATCTGTACGGAGTGCTTGGGCGGCGATTTTTGTTTGTTTGTTTGTTTGTTTGTTTGTTTGTTTGTTTGTTTGTTTGTTTGTTTGTTTGTTTGTTTGTTTGTTTGTTTGTTTTTCGTCCCTTCGGCCTAGTTTTCTCCCGTCTTCGTAGTCGCGGAGAGCTCTACGCAGTTTGGGCAAGCTATTTTCCGTATGCAGTAGTTTGCATCACTCACGTGCTGACGTTCACGGAAGATGTTTGCTTTCATGACCACGGGACCATGATTGACCGTAATTGATCAGCCAAGCGACGCAAACGCATCAACATGACGAGGCGACTGGGCCACATGTATGCACTACCGACTGACATTTTTTACTTAGCGCTAGGATGCAGTTAAACCTAAAATAAAATAACACACATTTGAGGGGCGGACAGTTTCCACCGCTTTCAATCGTCTAGTGTGCTGAGGACTTGTGCCAAAGACCAATATACCTGAAGCATGCAGCAAGCAGCCGCCCCAGCAGCGCTCAGAGCATTACAACTAAAATGGCGGCAGCGACGTTATGTGAAACTAGTGCATGCGCAGATCATCTGGTAAGAGTGGTCTATTGACCTAACCAAAAAAGATAGCAATTGGCAGCGCGAGGGCGAATTAATCGAGAAATCCAAGCGCACGGACAACGAATATCGTTAATCAGTTCTGCGAAATCCCCTCCCAGGGGCGGAAGGGATAATAAATGGAATTAAACACTACCCGTTTGTAGCACGAAGCTGCCAACGGGTGGTCTAGCACAAAGCTACAAGGAAATTTATACAAATTCCTAGACTTTTGGATAGAAATCTTGATCGGAGCGGTAAATGTTTGCGTATTTAGCATATATTATCCACTACGTGTAGGCCCTATTCAGCGGTTAACTACCCTTTCTAATTCTACATCTTTTTGGGTGTCAGAGCTTTGACGAACAAATGCAAACAGACAGAAAACAAAGCATCAAATTAGAGCCACTTCTTTCGCGCAGCATTGTATCTATTCATTTGTTTAGTCCATCAGTTGATCTGGTGATTCATTTGAATTCCTTAAAATTTTTGGCTTTACCAGCAGATTTAAAGATCTGGCGTTGAAACGTATTCATGAAAACTTACCTGGAGCTCCTTCTGCTGTATAGTGCGTGATAATACCGTTGATGGTAGCTGGAAGCGTATTGCAGTATTATTTCGAAAACGTTCTCTTTACAGAAATGAGTCACCATGCACTGAATTTTTCATGGCTGATCTCGTTAGCGTTACTTGAGCGGAGGCGTAAAAATACCTCCTGTTTCGATTTTCACAATTGATTGCCAAAACAAAAGCACTGAACTGTTTTTTATATCTTCTAAATTTACATATGTTTTGCGGTACATATATGGAAGCATTTAACTGTTCACACGTGAACCGCGAACAAAAAACAGCAATAGCGAGTGCTTTGGAACAAACGCACAACGTCGAAGCTCCTGCACATCTCGAAACCGGCTTCGAGAACATTCGAAATGACTTCGGTAAAATCTCAAGGTGGGTCTTTTTTGTTGTTGTTGTTGTTTCGGCAATACGGCTGCGTGAATATGAAAATTGTTGTAGTAGGGCGCATTAATTTCATCGATGACGCATTTAGCTGAAACGCTCAGAACTAGCGGCTTCTAAAAGCTGAGCTGTTTAGGCCTGCCGGTAAAAGTTTTGGTGTCCGCAGAAAACCACAGACGGGTACGCCCCACAGGAAATGGACAATCCCCACAACCATAGGCGTGCGCACGAGGGGGGGGCAGAGGGGGCGGCCGCCCCCCCCTAGTCACCTAAGAGAGGGGGGGCGCAAATTCTGCCCCATACATTGACTTAATAGGGAGGGGGGGGCGCTGCGATGAACCTTCGCCCCCCCCTGCCCCCCCCCCCCTGAAGGGGGAACCCTGCGCACGCCAATGCCCACAACTGAGTACAGCAGGTGCGAGCGTCAAACGAAAACTCCGCTCGGCGAAGTGGAGCATGTGAAACGCTTGAAAGAGAGAGAAATGGAAGAAGAAAGAGGGAGAAAGAAACAGAGAAACAGACAGAGAGAATGAAAGCGGTAGAAAGAGAGAGTAAATACGGAGATATAAAGGGTAAGGACATAGAAATATAAGCACAGAGAAATGCATAGAGAGAGAAAGAGGAAGCAAGAAACAGACACGAAAAAGAGATATAAAAAAAACAGAGAGCAAGACAGAGAATGAAAGGGAGAAATAAATCGAAACAAATAAACAGAGAAAGAAGCAGACAGATGGAGAAAGAAATGGAAGAAAGATGTAAAAAAAATAGAAAGAGCGAGAAAGAAAGAAATAGAAAGAACGATATAGAAAGCAACAGATACTAAAAACGGATGCAAGAAACAAAGAGAAAGAAAGAGGGGAAAGAAAAATAGAGAGAAACAAAAAAGGCCACCCAGCTGCGCTTTCCCTTCAGTCTTGGCGCCACTAATGCGAAGCTTCCATAATTTTCTTAACCCTCTTGATAGTTAGCTTAAAACATTTTCTGACTTTGAATCTCACGTTTAGCCCATAGCGGCATTAAAGTAACAAGGCGAACTTTCAACGTCATTTAACCATCCCGACCTTCTCCTTAAGGTCCTCTCTAAAAAACATTGTCTCTATTGTAGCGCCTTTGAAAAACGGAAATGCAGATAAGTTAGCGTAGATTGCACTGGAGGTGCAATGATGAAGAAAACAGCGGAGCTGATTTCACCTAAGCTGTCGCATTTTTGCTGTGCTGCAAATTTTCTCTTTCTTTCTTTCTCGCGAGCAAGCGTTGGTCAGAGATGCTGCACTTATGTTGACCAACACTTGAGGTGCACTCGATGGTCGCGACACCTCGGGCGCAGCAGTGCTAAAGGGGAGACGTGACGCGTATGAAAGAATGCATACACTGCGGCGCACCAGGCGTCACAGCAGTCTATTGCACCTGCAGTTTTGGTCGAGATCAGTGTAGCGTCCGTGACCAACGCTTGCTCGCGAGGAGACATCAGCGGCGTCACGCGTTCGACGCCAGGGAGGACATGTACCGACACGGAATCTAAGAAACGCTTTTGTCAAAGTAAAATATAAGTTACCGAGCGAAACTTTCCCCGGTCTATACTCGGCGACAACTTCTCCTGACATTGGAGCGAAGGCTACGGAGGCGGGGCTTCCGCACATTCGTGTTGCTCCGCAAGTAGTACGGCAGCTTGCGGCTGATTTCGGTTTAGCTCGCTCCCATCGTTAACGCGTTTAGAAACAGATATACATCAAAATTATGAATGGTAGAAACGTTTCGATTGTTCAGTGTATATTTTAGTGTCCTATTATGAGTATATTTTTCTTGGAGAAATAAATAGAGCGTTTTGCCCGCACACTGACGTCACAGACGCCATGTTTCCTTGGAAAACGGGTGGGCTGAAAAGGTGGTGCTAAGAAATGGAAAGAAAAGGAAAGCACTCTATGAAGGTGAACAATTACTGTATTTTACCTACAACTTCCCGCATTTGTTCCAGCCTCATAATAAACAAAGCAGTACTTATTTCAGCACTGCAAATAAAAAAAAAATTATCAGTAAACCTAAGTACTATTTTTCTGGCGCGGTAGCAGGCATGCGCTTTGGTTCTGTAGCTTCCACAGTGCAGTCAAGAAAAGTTATCGCTGAGTTTAGTTTACGCCATAGGCTGCCATAAGTGTGACAAGTACATTGGTGAGACAGGTGACTTCAATAAAAGAGTGGAACAGCACTAATATGACGCCAACAAACGGCACGTGGCCTCAGATTCCCTCGTTGAACATGTGGAATCAACACGCCACAAAATTGGCTGGTCAAGTCCACGTGTCCTGGAGAAAGAAAGGAAGCTTGCATCACGCCTGCACCTGGAAGTTCTGCATACTATACAGAGGACTGCGCATACGCTGAATAGGAGTGATGGTACGCTTCCGACTATGTACACTGGCTGCTTACGTCTTGTACTTAGGCGTGCTTCAATACGCTGTGCCATTGGCATTGCGAACGAGGCTGCCGTATGGGCAACCGAAACGTCAAGTAAATATTAACTTCTTTTTTTTTTTTTGGTCTATGTACCTCTTCGGAGGAGGAGGAGGAGGAAGAAGAAGGAAAGGCAGGAAGGTCAACCAGACGCGCGTCCGGTTTGCTATCCTACTCTGGCGGAAGGGGATTAAGGGATGAAAGGATAGAGAGATAGAAAGAAGGGAACATACAAAAAGGTACACGTGAGCTTAAACTACACTGCTCCGTTCGATTGTAGTGGACGCAGTATTTCAGGCGTATCACGTTCCTCTGTTAGGCACACTTCGCGTGCTCGTCGGCAGGCTGAAGTCACCATACGCTGAGTCCGTACAACAGGTACTATACCTCGCGACGACTTTCTGTGGCAGCACAGCCAAAGCCACGAAGCCGAATCACGCACTTTTTTACTACGCGTCTGCATGTGGTCGGCGAACGCTAACTTTTATATACCACGTAGCATAAAAGGAAACATAAAAACAAAAGATGTAGTTATTATGCTCAAGATCCTTCGCATTGTTATCAAGAAAACTTATTCCGTGCGGGAGTTTCGTTTTTTGCTGTTTCTAGTTTTCTGGTTTTCTGGTGTCATTTCACCTTTTTTCCTGCCCCAGTAAACCACGATGGCGTCGTTCGGTTGCAGCAAGTTCACATCGTGGCTTGTGAGCGAGGATGAGTGCGCGTTCGCTAGGTGATCTGTATTCATCGAGCAGAAGCGGAAGAAGACAGCTGTGCGTCGTCAACTATTTTGTTCCCCGCATATGCTATCACGGGGACAAAAAGTTGTGTGTGAGTGATACCGTCAGCGCAAGTGGGTCTTTCATCGTGATAGCCGCCTTGAAAGGGACACCGGCGACCTGCCAATCTTCAGCAAGACCAGCTGCTTGAAAGCAATATTGCGATTGGAAACTGTACGTAAAAAAACTCCCCATCTCCCGCTAAAGGGAACCATGTGTGGATGCGAAGCAGCGGGGAGATAATTAGCTTGAGCGGGAGGAACGTCGCCGCTCTCATTTCACGGCAGCCGTCCAGGCGCTCATCGCGGCATTGCACAGGAGAGAGAATGAGGCGCGCGCGCTCCGTCATTTTTATACCGACGTATACCGTGGCACCCCCAGCGGAGTATGCAGCTGTCACACCACCTGTCGTGCGCGCCGCTCCGTAAAGGATTCCTAGAGGAGAGAACGGGGGGGACCGTAGGAGAGGAGAGAGGGGACGTGCATATACTGTGGGGGGTGTGGGACGCGGGAGCCGCTCCGTAGGGTAGAGGATTCCTAGAGGAGAGAGGACGCCGGAGCCGCTCCGTAGAGTAGAGGATACCTAGAGGAGAGGGGACGCGCATGCGCTGTGGCACGCCGGAGCCGCTCCGTTGAGTGGATGATTCCTAGAGTAGAGAGAGGGGGTGAGCGTAGCAGAGGATAGGGGGAGGGGACGCGCATGCGCTGTGGGACCCGGGGGGCCGCTCCGTAGAGTAGAGGATTCCTAGAGGAGAGAAAGAGGGTGAGCGCTCTCGGCCATGACTCAAGGAATGGGGTCAACCTGGGCGACAGACACCACCTGCCTAGCCATTGCTAAGCAGCCTCTCTGTGCTCTCGGCCATGACTCTCATGGCTGTGATAGGGTTGACGGCCTTCATATCACTACAGTGTTCTGGTTCACCTAATGGGTGCTTCTCTACTTCATGAAAGTGGCCGGACGCGGGACGCGGGATGGGGGGACGGGGGAAGGACGGACAGAGCCCCGAGCATAAGATGCTTCGCATCTAAAACAATGACCCTTTTCATAAATTGTGTTCCATACGTGGTCGGTATTTCGGTTGCGTGATATTGCTGGTACAATAACGCTAAAGATCGCGTACTTTAACACTGTACCCGTCGGCGTCTACGGCGGCAGCGGTTCTTGGCGCTTTGACATGAAGCAATATTGGAGGATAAAATCACCAGTGAAAAGATTCGCCTGGGCAACAGGCGCGTTCATGTCTATTATGCGGCTAACTGCCAAAACAGCGTTCTTGGGCGACTAAGGAGGGCGTTTCACCCGCTTGGATTTACCACGGCCGTGGATTTACGAACGTGAGACGCCCGCCTGTGACCAGTCGTGGCCAAGATATCTGCGACCCATCGGTGACTTCGCGTCCACAAACAAATTAACGTGAGCGTCTCCAGAAAGTTTTTGCGTCTCCAAAAGAAGGTAAACGACGATACCGACCCTGTATTCACCGAAATTTAGGACATGGCTTCTTGCCATTGCGTTGAATTTCCTATCACACAGTTCCTGCTCGGCCGTGCGCCTTCCTCCCCCCCCCTTTTTTTTTTTTTCAAGAATAAATCTGACCGCATCAATAAAGCGGCTTCCTGTGTTCCTTAGCAATAAAGAATATTTTATTGCTTTGAAAAAAATTGCAAGCAAGCAAATGCAAGCATTGCTGTATGGTGCTCACTTTACACGCGGGCTTGAACCGCTGGCAGATTAGCTATGTTCGAATTCGCAGAAGAACACAGCATTGATTCCACGTATGTTTCCTTCACTGCTGCGTTCATGAGTATCTCAAAGCTTGTCATAGCTTTCGATTAAAGCTACATATAACCTATCTTTTAATACACTATTTCAAAAATAACATCATAAACCTTGGATGTTCGTGTGAAAACGTGCATGTTGGATGCGCTTCCGAAACCGAAACCGAAAGCGCCCGGAAACGGACTACTTGGCGTAGTAACACATGTGCAGAAGCTCCGCCCACGTAGCTTCGGCTGTGCTGCCACAGAAAGTTGTCGCGAGGTATAGATGTTCTATGTCCAGTGCTTGAATGCCTTCAGTAGGCACTACGTATGTACCTCTTCGCCTTTGCAGTATACCTCCCTTCTAGTGCACTGTAATGAGGACGAAGACAGCGCGGGCCAGTTCATGATGATGATAGTTTACTGTCACGTGACTAGCGTTACGTGATTTGGCGGGACCATGTCACGTTACTAGTGGTACGTATTTTACGTCACGTGACTGGTATTACGCGATTTTGGCAAGAATTTGTCACATGACAAATGTTACGTGCTTTCTTTGGAGGGAACATCTCACGTGTGGCATCCCGTGATTTTCGCGGGAGCATGTCACGTGAATATTATTACGGGATTTTATGACACGACGTGAAATCACGTAAAATTAGTCACGCGACATGTTCCCGCCAAAATCACGTCACGTGGCTAGTGTTAAGCGATTTCGGCAGGAACATTCTTTTTGTTTAGAAGCACAGATATTTGGGCGAGTTCGTACTGATCCATGACGGTATTTTGGAGCGCGAAAACAGACAAGATAGACGAGAAGACCTGAAAAAAAAAAAAAGAAGCACTCGTCCTGTTCAGTGCATCTCGTCTATCTTGTCTGTTTTCGCGCTCCAAAATACCGTCATGGATTCTTTTTGTCTTTCTATCTGTATTTCTCTTTCTTCCCTTTCATTCCTTCTATTTTCTTTCTTTCTATTTCTTTCTCTCTGTCTCTGTAATTGTCCTCTCGCCTTCTATCTTTATCTCTTTCCCGTATATCATTCTCCTAGCTTCTATCTCTTTCTTTCTCTCTGTACTCGTTTTCTCTCCCATCAGAGTGTTTTTTTTTTTTTTTTTTTTTTGCGACATAGACTTGCCCTTAAGGCATAATATTTGTTGTGTATTCCGCTCCAAATCGCCGCACGTGTTCTGGGAGAGAAGCAAAAGATGAAGAGGACGAAGAGCTCTTGCGTTTAGCGCGCGTGGAAGCGAAGAGGTTACGTGGCTTCCTCGTTTGTGCTCGTACCACGCGGCGGTACCAGAAGCTTAAACAGCTTGCAATTTTTAAAAAATTCAACCAGCTGTGCTCCGCGGCCACCGATGACACAGCTAAGCTGGTGGCGTTCCCTGCGGCAGGCACATCCGAGTTTATGATGATAATAGCTTTCTGATAGGCCGCGCAGATTTCTGTGGCGCCTACCCGTTTGTGGGCTAACTGCTGCCTTAATTTTTAGTGGACAAGCGGTGAGTTGTGTGATTTATCCAATGTATGTGGTGCATACCGTTTATGATGCCCACAAGCGTTACCATGGATCCCGGTCATGGAAGGCTTGACCAAGAACAGGTTCGCTATTAAAACTACGTTCTCTCCTTACAAGAGCGCTTCGCGAAGACAGCGAAGCAGAAAAATTGAAAGATCAGAGGCCGTGCAACTGCGAACATCCCGCAACAGTTCGCTGCGATGCCACGAAACTTGATAACGTCTTGTCAGGGCTGCTTTATATATGCGCTAGCAGACAAACGCTTATATGTGATTTTGCAAACACATGTATAAAATTCTTGCTTTACACCGCGCACTTGCGACACAACTCTTGGTACGTGAATTGTATAGCACAAAAAAAAGCTGTTCCGAACGTTCTTGTTCTGTACTTCTGTCGCTACATCTACTCAAAACCGAGTTGTTGGGTGGACGATATGCCCAACATGATTTGATCTGACTTCGTTTAAAGAGCTTCCCGCAGCCGAGAGTTTCACTGCGTAATACAAAGTTTACCACGTCCAATCAATAGCCGCAGCCATCAACGTTGCACGATGCAAAATGCAGACAGACGCTAGGCGCGTCTACACAAGTGACTCGGAGCCATGTTGACCAAACGAATCCCCCACAGCTCTATTTCACTCCCCCATAGATATAGAACGCATGGTGTGTAGCGCCCTCCACATCTCTCCCCCGAGATACGCACACAACAAAAACACATCACAGCACAAGTCTTCTCGGAGTCTTAACTCAGCGACCAAACAGGGTGACTGCAACTCCTCCTTCAGTGAAGACTTGTGGCGTGGCGGTTCCCGCAGCGTCTGTAACGGTGGCCCGTTCTTCGTGCCGTTCGCTGTTTTATCCCGAAGCTGGCTCGTTGATTTGGCTCGTCGTTGAGTCCGAATAGAGCACTAGATGTACTCTGTTACGCACAAGCACCACGGTGGGTGTTTCCACTACGTACGAGCGGGGCTTGGAGGCTGGGCTGAGAACGCCTGCCGTTTCCTTGATGTCTCGAACCCACACTGTGTCTCCCGGCTCCAGCGGAGGAAGAACGGTCGCGGCATGACGGCTATCAAAGTCTTTCTTCTGCCGTCTTCTTATCTCCTCGTCTTGGAAGTCTTGGAACTTAACAGCTTCTGGCTCAGGCCACTGCGGTTTTAGGCGATCCGTTGGCTTCAGAAGCCTGGTTCTGAGGCTGCGGCCCATCAGGAGCTCCGCTGGGCCTGTAACACCTGCAGTGTCTCTGTAAGACAGAAGTGCCAGAAAAGGATCTTCTGCTTTCTCGAATAATTCTCTGACCGTGCGCACGATCCTCTCAACTTGCCCGTTAGACTGCAGGTAGCTTGGATTTGAGGTGACGTGCTGGAAGCCCTAGTGCTTCGCAGAAGCTGCAAATCCATGTGAAGCAAACTGCGGCCCATTGTCGCTTCGTACAACTTCGGGGATGCCGAAACGCGCGAAAATGCTCTTGACAGCATTGATGACCGCCTCAGAGTTCCTGCTTCGCGTATAGTTGACTTCAGGGTAGGTAGAATGCTAATCAACCACTAGAAGGTAGCTGTGTCCCCTATTACTGAATAAGTCCATTCCTACTTCCTGCCATGGTTGCGTTGGAGTTTTCGTTACAACCAATGGCTCACTTCGTTGTGCTCGTGTGGCTGCGCACTGCCTGCAGCGACTGACTCTGTGCCGTATTTGCTGCGAAAGTCCGTACCACTACACGGAGTCTTGTGCTCTCAGCTGGCATCGGTTAATACCCGGCTGGCCTTCATGAATAACTTCGAGCGTATCCTTTTGCAGCTAAGGCGGGATGACAAAGCGATTACCTTTTAGCAGGACGCCGTTGCACAAAGAGAGATCACTGTGACGGTTCCAGTAGTTCTTGATGTGATCTGGAAGCCTGTCTCGACGAGGCCGGCCCTGGGTGCGGTACTTGATGAGTGGTTGCGTTCCCCGTCCTGTTCTTGGTGGCTGCGGACATCATCTGCAGTAACCAGCTTCCTGTCGGTGATCACCACAACTTGAAATTCCACGAACTCCTCCACCACATCCACCAGACTAATCAATGGCTTCTCGTCCGGAGCCCTTGAAAAAGAGTATCAGCAGCCGCTAGCTGTTTGCCCGGAACGTAGAGCACGTTGACTTGGTAGCGCATAAGTTTGATGCGGAACCTTTGAATAAGTGGAGGCATTGTGTCCAGGTCAGCGTTTCCAAGCAATGTCACCAGTGGCTGGTGATCTGTTTCTACCATGAAGTTCAGGCTCCGCACGTACAGGTCAAAACGACCTACTGCCCATGCTGCCGCGAACGCTTCTTTCTCGGTTTGACTTTTGCGTTGCTCCGCGTTTGTTAGCGACCGTGTTGCAAACGCTACCGCACGTCGCTCCCCCGATGGTTGTTCCTGCAGAAGAACAGTTCCCAATCTAAGTGAGCTCGCGTCGCATGATACAATTGTATTGCGACCGGGATGATACTTCGTGACGCAAAGGTCCGATGTGAGCATAGCCTTGACCCGATTAAAAGCGGTCTCTTGAAGTGGTCCCCACTCCCATGCATTCCGTTCGCCTAGCAAGGATAGGGGCGATTGCCTGCGAAAGGTTGGGCAGGAAGCAACCAATGTGATTAGCCATGCCGAGGAAGCGTCTAACACCAGCAACGTCCTTGGGTGTCTCTAAGTTGCGTAGGGCTTCGAGTTTACTGGGACTCGACGAAATACCGCTAGCGTCGATGACCACTACCCAGAAACTCTACTCTGGCTTGACCGAAGCAGCACTAGGACATGTTCAGTTTAACTCCGGCTCTTCTCAGACGTTCCAGAACCTCCACAAGTCGTTTGTCGTGCTCTTCACGGTTTTTTCCAAAAACCAGGATGTCGTCTATCATGTTGACGACGTTCGGTTGTCCTTCAAGAATGCGAGCCATTTCTCGCTGAAAATACTCCGGTGCCAAGTCAGGCCGAAAGGTAGATGACAGTAGCAGTAGCGTCCGAATGGCGTGATGAACGTGGTGTACTCTTGGCATTCTGGGGATAATCGCACTTGGTGAAGTCCTGTTGTCGCGTCAAGTTTTGAGAACACCTTTGCGTCGCCCAGTTGCCCGAGAACCATATTCGACCGCCGAAAGCACGTGTCTTTCACGGAGAACTTCCTTGTTGAGCTTTGTTAAGTCAACGCATATTCTGATGCCGCCTGATGCCTTCGGTACTGCAACCAGACCGGCACACCACAGCGTCGGCTTCGTAATGCTCCTGATGATCCCTTGTTTTTCCATCTGTTCCAGTTCTTCCTTCACTCGGCCGTACAGAGGAATGAGGATTCTGCGAAGTACACTGAGAGCAAATGGCTTGGCATTTGGCTTGAGAAGAATAGTGTACTCTTCCCCTATGGTACCAAGTCCATCAAAGATATCCTAGCCAAGGGTGACGTCGCTTGCAGAGCTGGCTGGCTTGTCAGGTCGCTGTGCGGCGTCGATGAAATTCACGACTCCCAAGGCGAGGATAGCAGGGTAGCCTAGTAGAGGCGTAGACTGCGAAGGCATGACACACTGATTGTACACAGTTCCGGCTCTTTCACTCCAACGTAGCTTTGAATTGGCCATACACATTTAAAGGATAATTTACTGGACCTGTAAGATGGCCCTCCGGTTTGTCAAGTCGAGACGGTACACCCGAAAAAATGCTTGGAACGACATTTACTTCCGCTCCTGAGTCGACCTTGAACTTGAGTTGGATGCCGTTCACGTGTACCCAAACGAACTTAGCGTTTGCTTCCCGACTGGTCTTGACAGCATGCATCTCGACGGCATGTGACTGTCGGCTGAGCGAACGTTGCTCGGCTAAGCGAACTGCCTCGAAGTGTCCTTTCTTTTTGCATAAACTGCAAACCACTTTCTTGGCAGGACAAAATTCCCGTCGATGTGATTTTCGTCCGCAGAAGCGACATTATCCGTGCGTCCAGTTGGCGAGGGGGGTCTCTTTTGACGCTGACGCTCGATTACGTGAATCTCTTTTCACTGGCTCACGCTTCGCTGCATCAACGGCGACTGGACCAGATAACTGGTTCTCGCGTTCCCGTTTCTATCTCTCGGCATCTTCGTGCAACCTTGCATGCAGGAGCGCTTTGTCCAGCGTCACGTCAGAAGTGCGGCAGAGTTGTTCCGATAATCTGCTGTCCAACAAGCCTATAATAAATCGGTCTCGAACGAGCCTATTCTCGACGGACGCTGAGCCATCGCTGCATCTTTTGACCATGTTTCGCAACCACGGTGTAAGAATATACATAGACAGGTGCTGACACTCTCCCCGCTACGCGTTGAAAAGCACAATCCCCGCGCGTCCAGATAATGCTCGGGCCGTGATCAGTTATCTTGCAGCTTAATCGGTGTCTTCTTAGATGGCGCTACCACGAGAGGGGTCAGCTGTCTTGGCAGCACGCTCGGCGGAAACACCCATGCTGCTGATTCTGGGTCTTTTTGTTGGCATGTGCGACCGCACTGTTTTGAAGCCAGGCTTTTAGATGCGAAGCATCCTATGCTCGGGACTCTGTCCGTCCCTCCCGCGTCCCGCGTCCCCCGTCCCCCCGTCCCGCGTCCGGCCACATTCATGAAGTAGGGAAGCACCCATTATGCGAACCAGAACACTGTAGTAATATGAAGGCCGTCAACCACTACTACAGTCACCAGAGTCATGTCCGAGAGCACAGAGAGGCTGCTTAGCAATGGCTAGGCAGGTGGTGTCTGTCGCCCAGGTTGACCCCATTCCTTAATCTTGCTTGCATGTGTTTGGAGGGGGCTTAGTCCGTCCCTCCTTCCCGCGTCCCATAGCACCACAGCGCATGCGCGTCCCCTCGCCCTCTCTCTCCTACGTTCAACCCCTTTCTCTCCTCTAGGAATCCTGTACTCTACGGAGCAGCCCCCCGCGTCCCACACCCCCCCCACAGCGCATGCGCGTCCCCTCCCCTAACCTCTCCTACGCTCACCCCCGTTCCTCTACTCTAGGAATCATCTACTCTACTGAGCGGAGCCCGCGTCCCACAGCGCATGCGCGTCCTCTCCCCCCTCTCTCCTCTAGGAATCCTCTACTCTACGGAGCGGCTCCCGCGTCCCACAGCCCATGCACGCCCCCCCCTCTCTCTCTCCTCTCCTACGGTCCCCCCCCCCCCCCCCGTCCTTTCCTCTAGGAATCCTCTACGGAGCGGCGCGCACGATAGGTGGTGTGACAGCTGCATACTCCGCTGGGGGGCGCCACGGCAGTTCCGCGGTATGAAAATGACGGAGCGCGCGCGCGCCTCATTCTCTCTCCTGTGCAGCGCCGCGATGAGCGCCCGGACCGCTGCCGTGAAATGAGAGCGGCGGCGTTTCTGCCGCTCAAGCTAATTATCTCGCCGCTGCTTCGCATCCACACATGGTTCCCTTTAGCGGGAGATGGTGAATTTTTTCTTCGCGTGCGTTTTATGCTCTTCTATCGACGAAGGTGACATCGAATTGCTGAGAGGTTCCCGAAATGGGTAGAACGTGTTTTGTACCGAACTGCCGTTCTGGCTATCGGACTTGTGCGGAGCGTGTGCCTCTCTTCAAAGTGCCGTCTGACAGTGATCGTCTGGAGCAGTGGCGCCGTGCAGTACCGAGGGCAGACCGAACTCTAATGCCTGCGGACCATGTCTGCGCCAAGCATTTTTCAGAGGACATGATTTCGACGGAATATCACGCGGAGTTCAAGGGAAGAGCGTTACTCGACGCGCCGAAGAGGCCTGTTCTATTGATAAATACCATTCCAACCTTATTCCCGAACTGCCCTAAGTAGCCATAAACAACCGCATTGCTCTAGTGTGCTGTATATGAAATACTTGCGCGGTTCAAATATTTTTATATATCGCGGAAGAACTGCACTGCTCTAGTGTGCTTCATATGAAATACTCGCGCACTTCAAATATTTATTTATATCACGTTCACAATGAACAAGCGAAACTATGCCTCAACGATTTCCTGTGTAAACGAAAGCAGCGAAACGCATGAAATACATTTCTCGTGCAGTAACTATTATCTTTTAATAGATGGGCAATAATTATTACTGGGGGCTCACGCGTCAAAACTACGATTTGATTACGAGGGACGCCGTAGTCGAGGGCTCCTGACTAATTTTGACGATCCGTGGCTGTTTAACATGCACCTAAATCTAAGCACGTGGGAGTTGCTCGCATTTCTTCCCCACCGTGAAATATTTTGATGGAGGGATAGCACGCTGGCTAACGTTTTTTAGATTCTTTTTCTTTGCATCGATGAATGCCATGAACAGACGAAAATACTAGTGTGCGCGAGCGGAACTTAGCTTCGAGTACTCCCAGATTGATCCGTGTTCACGACGTTCACACCCTGCACAAGGCTATTTCGTGTTAATGAATCCTTAAACCTTGTACAATTTTATCTTTTAATCTAAAATAACAAATTTCCTTCGCACTTTGAGTGTTGCTCACACCGCTTGGAACGAAAACGTTGGGTAGGCAGAGGAATTTCAATTCGCCAGCCCCGCTTCGCTGGGTACGTTGGCCGCGGCGCCATCTGACGGCTCGCGGCAAAGTGGGCCCGCGAAACCGAACATTATCTGGCCTCTCAAGCGCGCAGTGTCAACACCTGAATATTCTTACACCGCGTTTGCAACGCGGAATAAAAAGCACCGACGCTTTCGTCTGCTTGCTGCATCCGCTTGTGAAAGCGATAACTCTCAACTGTATACAGGAGCCAATAGAAGCACATCTCACAAATCAGTATACGCGTCCTAAGCAGACGGCCCCGGACGGCGCCTACTGGGCCGCCTATTGATCAGACACGAATGCGAAACTGAACACGCGGAGCGTATCACTGAACTTTGGAGATCCAAACTCTGGGTGTCCCTGCTTTCTCGTAATATGACTAGGGAAGCGCACGAGGTTAGAAGGCAAGCGCGCGCTGAGGCGCTCGAAAAACGGCTTGGCTCCCGTAATGGGGTCTATTACGTCGATGTGGCCGGACCGTCACCCAGGGGTTAGTACACGGCGGCGGTGGTACATCAAGGAACACAGGTGGGAGGCCTCACTTTCACAGCCACAAACTCAAATCAGGCGGAGGAGGTAGCCATCGCATTGGCGGTGTCCCACCCTATATCAAAAACAAATAGTTACAGACTCTCGAAGAGCATGCGAGAGCTATCTGGCAGGGGAAATCTCTCCGCTGGCTAATAGACTATTGAAATTGAGTATCAGGGACTGTGATCCCACACCAAAACGTCTTATATGGACTCCAGGACATCAGGGTCTCCGGGGTAACGAGGCTGCACATGCAGCGGCCCACGCGCTTACTTCCCGGTAGACTTCCCGTTGCCCTGATAGGCCTGGATGTCCCACACCTTTAACACGGTTCCGAAAAATCAGAGACTACTGCACTGAACAACGCCGCTTGTATCCCGCACCAGCAAAGGGACTCTCGAAAACGGAGGAGCGCGCCCTGCGGCGCCTACTCACAAACACGCTGCTCTGTCCAGCCGTACTCAAACATTACGACCCGAAAATAAGTGGGCAGTGCCAGTACTGTAGTGAAGTGGCCGACACTTACCATATGGTCTGGGCCTGCCAATTGAACCCGAAATTAACCCCAAACCCCAACCCCACCAAACAGGACTGGGAGGCGACCCTGCTCAATAGCTCAGAACTAGAGGCACAGCGAACTCTGGTCCAGCGGGCTCGGGCGGCGGCTTCAACTAATAACGTCCCGGACTAGGGATGTCGACCAGCCCGGTGGGGATAAGGGCTATCTAGAATCACCAGTTCCAATAAAGGTTTTTCCTCCCTCCTTCGGCCATCAACTTGAGACACGTTAGCACGCGTCGAGCTTGAACACCCATGCAATAAAGAAGCGTTCGTACCCGAACCTCCTCGGTAGCTCTATGCATTCCTGTAGCGTAGGCATAGTCCTTGAACTGCTCAATCCAGGTGGACCACGCACTTGTGTCGTTAAAGTCGAAGCTCGGTGGCTGTTGGAGTACAGGTACCCCGGCAAACGCAGCGTCGGGCTTTTCCTCCATTACAGGGGGGCGAACGGTGGCCACTTCTGACACCATGTACGATGCAAAATGCAGACAGACGCTAGGCGCGTCTACACAAGTGACTCGGAGCCATGTTGACCAAACGAATCCCCGCAGCTTTATTAAGGCGAAAGTTTTTAATGTCTCCTGCTCACGTCCGTCCGTCCGTCCGGCATCCGTCCGTCCCTCCGTCCCTCCGTCCATCCGTCCATGTCCGTCCGTCTGTCCATCCGTCCGTGTCCGTCCGTCTGTTCATGCCGTCCGTCCGTCCGAGCCCTGGCACGGAGCCAGGTGGCCGCCGGGTTGCGCAAACGGACGCCGGTCGCGTCGGACTCTACAGCGCTCGCGCTTTGCTTGCGTAGCGTCGCTGTGCCCAGCGTTTGGAATCATTCTGACCGGCACTGTCTCAATGGACACAGGCGTTCGCGGAACACACTTTGGAATTTACAAAGGGTCCGTCAATTTAAGCGCTGGAACGCAGATGGCGTTTGTACGATGCGCAAAGCGCGAGAAAATACGAACGCATGCGAATGGAGGAAGATTAGTCTCGCGTCTCGCTGCGATTCGCGGTAAAAAATTAAAAAAGAAAACATGCACACATTCGGTTTGTGTGTGTTATCCCAGTGAGAGTGTAAAAAAAAATCACGCCATATCCACGAAGTGAATGATGATGAGTGGGCGAAGCTTGATCGTTTTCATCCATGGCAGAAAGAGAATGTGTGGTCTGGAACGCGTTTATACTTCATGGTCATCAGCGTCATCGTCATCGTTATCACGTGTAGTGGGTACATTCCACTATACTGGAACGCGCTTATTCTTCATGGTCATCATCGTCATCTTTATCACGTGTAGTGGGTACATTCCACTATACTGGAACGCGCTTATACTTCATCGTTACCACGTGTAGTGGGTACATTCCACTATACTGCGTCATCGTCATCTTTATCACGTGGAGTGGGTACATTCCACTATACGTGGCTACCTACCTACGTACCTACTACTACTACGACTACAGAGGAGGGACAGACCCACACCCTAAGGAGCTCGCCCATAAAAAAGACATGGCATAGTCAGTCGAATGGCCACACGCTTTCGCTGTACGCACTTTGGAATGTACAAAGTGTCCAATTTTTGTTTGACTCCCCATATATAGAACCCATGGCGCGTAGCGCCCTCTACAAACGTCACGTCTTCATCCTCATTTTGATGTGTCTGTCACCCTCATGGTAGGGCGCAGTATCCTTGGACGCTAGGCCGAACTACTATCGAATTATTTATTTCGTTGACGCGCAACACCTTGCTCCACGTGGGGCGGGAGTGCAAAAACGATCCGGACGTACCACCGCCATCACCCCCCAAGCGAAAACGAAGAGAAAGGAGCGGATACAGATGAAGAATTCGAAGACCAGTGGGACGCTCTGCTGGTGACGCACAACCCTGAAAACAAGGTACTCTTGGTGAAGAGTTCTCCGGCAGCGGCAGCGAGCCATGGCTACCGAGACTGAGGAGCCTACGCACCGTATGGCTGAAGTACAAGGAGCCTGGTCAAAAATAACGTTCACTTCCGTGATTCATAGTCATGTTGTATTTGATCTCTGATATTGAAGAGCACTCCAGCCTTGTGACGTCTTCTAATGGAACACTCGCGAGTTCAATAAAGCCTTGTTGCCGCAGGCATCATGGCGGTTCCATACATATGTGACGTTTTATGCATGACTCACCCACACAGTAGTTTTCACATGTGTTTGCTGTTAAACGCCACCTTTCTAATGTCACCGTAGGCTTCGCCAACAAATAGTGGCCCAGTCGACGCAAATTGTTGCTAAGGTGCCTTGATGCACGCTTTCTCCGCTTCATGGTGAGGACATCTGCGGCGTATAGTGTGGCGACGCTGCCATATTGGAGCCCGCGGTGTCTTACCGGCGCCTCACCACTCTACGGCGGCTCCAGTGGTAGGCGTGGGACGCGTGGCAAAAAATGGCGTCATAGCCATTTTGCCACGCGGCAACACCTTAAGGAGGGCGCACGCATCGAGGCACAGTAATTATTGCCGTTACGGAACACAACATAATGGTTGCCACAGTAACTAAACCAGAAATAAAGGTGACTTCAAAGGTGTAGCAGTATGACATACGTATAATGCTACCGTATAGTGCGTTATAGCTCGGGTACCATTCGTACAACATCAAAACAGTCGCGCAGCGTTACTAGCAAAACCTCAACGATAATTCTTCTTTTGCGATCTTGCAACACGGACAGAAAATGGGCGCTTCCTAAAAGATTCATAAGAATATAGATATTGCTGCAAGCACTGAGCAAATGGCGCCTTTTGAAAGGGCACGTGAACCTCATACCATCTGTGAATGACGTCAGGAAAGATACCTAAAATATATGCGGCTAAGATTGCGAAGTCTTTTAAGAGCACAATATTTTGGAGCTCGCATATTACACCAAATATTAGTCATCGGCATACACAAAGAAAGACCATCGGCTTTTTGCGCTATTGCCTGTCTGTCTGTCCCTTTACTCCAGATTCTGTGAATTTCTTATGCTCTCCGAAGCTTCCTGTGCCTGCACTGTTTTGTTTGTGCTATAGTTAACAGCTTACGCTTTATAAAGCATAAAGAGGCGGTGTGATATTGCCACATGGTGTGAGAAGCGAGTGTTGCAAAGAACTTAACACCGAAACACGCACGCATCCTCCCCATTCCCCCCCCCCCCCCCCCGCACACACGCACGTGTAGGCTACCACTATCAGTGATGAAGGTTACAGTTGGCGACACCGGCGAGAAGATAGGGCAGTTATTTTAGATGTGAAGCATCTTATGGCGAAGCCTAATCCGGTGGTGGTGGTGGTGTGCCGCGTGGCCTCCCTTACTGCGCATGCGCAAACCCTTCCGAAAAAAAAAATAAAAAAACCTCCTCTCCCCCTCTCTCTCCTCTAGGCATCCCTCCCCGCGGCAACCAAACTCTCACTGCGCATGCGTCTCCCCTCCTCTCCCCCTCCTACGCTCCCCCCCTCTCTCCTCTAGGCATCCCTGCCCTCGGCGTCCACACTCCCACTGCGCATGCGCGTCCCCCCTTCTCTCCTCTAGGCATCCCTGCCCGCGGCGTCCACACTCCCACTGCGCATGCGCGTCCCCCCCTCTCTCTCCTCTCCTACGCTCCCCCTCTCTCGCCTCGCGACGCCGACGCAGGCAGCGTCTGCTAGCGAGTTTCTTGGTTGATAAAACCGACTGCTCGCGCTGCACAACCGTTCACTGGCCACCCCGTATATATGGCAGTGGATCTTGACCTGCAAGGTGGTGCCGGTGGGAGATTTCTCCTCTACGTTGTTGAACAATAAAATTTCGCAGCGTGTGCGTTAACTAAAAGCGGACTGCGGGTCTCTGTGTCCAGTCGGAGTCTTCTGTCTCTCATTGCCCATTAGCAGCGATTGGCATGTTCCAGTAGGAAACACCACTCCATCACTGCGTGCTTTGCGCCTCCCCAGTTTTCTCTCCTGCGCAACGCTGCGATGAGCGCCAGCGTCAACGCCGCCGCCAGCGTAAGCGTTAGCGCCCGCTGCTTCACATCTACACATGGTTCCCTTTAGCGGGAGATGGTGTAATTTTTTCAAAAATTCGTTGAATAAAAATTCCGCAAATAATATGAACCCACATTTATCTCAATCTATCAGACAGTTAACGCCTCTTCCCACGTACATTTCTTAGCTCATGATAGTGGCACATTTTATAAGAGCTCATTTGCTCGTTGTTGTCTTAGTGACAACAGTAAGGCTCAAACCCCCCTCTTTCTCTCTCTCTCACACACGCACACACACACACACACACACACACACACACACACACACTCACACACACACACACGCACGCACGCACGCACTCGCACAATAGTGCAGGATTTGCAATATCGTTTCGGTGCATCAACTATTTCGACTTGTTTTACACGGTGAAGCAGATTTTCGCACTAAGGATTGACAGAATAATAGTTATAGATTAAAGAAATTTCCGGATAGTTGCGACATCACGCGTTTCATAATAATGCAGTTGGTGATTTATCAGGCTTTTCATAAAAAAAACGCTCTAAACTTCAGAAAATATGCCAAACGCGTGGAATGAAAAAACATGCAGTGGTTTTTTCCAACAGATCTGAATCGAATTTTTTTACTCGTAAACTTCAAGCGCGAGAAGAGCAGTAAATAAAACTCTGAGAAGAGAAGTGATGTGCAAAAAACTGTGCTTTGATTTTTGCTTTAAACGCAGGGTGCTCCCAGATGCAGATATAAATTATTTAGCTGTGTCGTTTTCTCGCGCAAAATTTATAAGCAACAGATCCACACAGTTCAACACAAACGTACTCAAGAACTATAGGAAGGTGAAAGAGCACTTATGCTGTCAGGGCACATGCATTGATACTGTGTAAGATCAGGGGCCGCCGAGCTTCCTCAAATCAGAGTTATGGTGAGTCGGTCAATAGGAAAGCAAGAAACATTTTCCCCGTGCTTCCTGGTTTACCACGCATGAGCCGACTCACTCCGACTCACTCAGACTCAGATCGAGACGTCAGTCTGAGTCAGAGTGAGTCCGGATGAGTAATAGTTTGCTGAGTTTTAGTCCGAGTGAGTCCGGTTGAGGAAAATTTTAGTGAGTCTGAGTCCGAGTAAGTCTGGTCGAGAAATTTGCATACAAGGGAAAGTTCTGCTACTTACTCCTGTTTCCTTGACAAATACGAGATTGGCAACAAAACGGAAATCGTTTTCCGGGGACTTTTCCCGTGCTGCACGAACTATTATATGGACCTGAATCAGCACACCTGGACAACAAACACATACGACCAAATAATTAAATGTCTTAATACGGCACCCTAAATAGGCTAGATTACACATCGACAGATGGATAATGAAATCCCAGTCAATCGCTCGTCTCTGCAGCGAATACGATTGCGCATACCAGCTTGCATATACAGTGGAACCTCGGCAATACGATCACATCTCGTACGAACTTCGGGGTGATACGAATTTTTCTGTGGTCCCGGCCAAGGCCTATTACCCTGCAGTGTAATGGAGTGCGGTTGTTGCAAATCGATTTTCACTTCGCGATGTTTGATACGAACTTAAGTATCGAAGATACACGTATCCTAGATACAATCTTACATACTCTTTAGTTGTCTTGTATCTGTATCGCGATCATAGGTCGGCGAACTCACTCATCAGTCGACTCACTCGGACTCACTCAAGCTCATATTTAGCCGTGAGTCTGAGCCTGAGTTTGTCCGGGTGAGTAATATTTTAGTGTGTTTGAGTCCGATTGAAGAAAAGTTTCGGGAGCGTGAGTACGAGTGAGTCCGGCTCAGGAAAATTTTGGTGAGTCTGAGTCCGAATGAGTCCAAAGCGCAAGGTATATTTCTTGAATGAGTCTGAGTGAGTCCCATTTTTCTGCCGACCTATGGTCATTTCTACTCATCTTCAGCATTGCTATCAGCCTTATTCGGATTCACGTTTATACTCACGGTCACTCACACGCATTCCAAAGCAATATCGTTTCTACACCATTTCAATATTTATTGATCAAAGGCGTGAATTAAGTAGAGGGTGCCTTGACCTCCCCCCGCCAACTCTTCCAGGGACGTTCTTGATAAATATATCGTATGTTGTCATCTCTTTCAATAAAAAATTCGTCATATTCCACATACCATGGGAATCGATGTTATGCGAAGCTCCGGAGGGAAGGGGACTGTGGGGTAAGTTTTCTGTTGAGCGAAACGTTACGAAATGACGCTAAACACCCGTACATTGTTATACGCACAGATATATGGTGAACAGTCGCATATGTTTTATATAACCAGTTGTTTGCAGTTGCGTAACGATGCGAAGAGCGACATGAGTATTACCAACACCAGAAGCGGTTAGCTCAAATGTAGCACTTGTACTCGCGAGGATGGTAGCCCTGGATAGTGCTATGTAGACGAACTTCAGTGTATGACATTTTAGTATACTATTCACGTTCACGCGACGTGACGCCTGTATCATAGGAGAACACATGTAGCGTTTGTAAAGTTAGATAGCCAGCACTGCCACCAAAACTGACGTTTCACCAACATTACGCCTGTAAGGGTCTTTTTCCAAAGGAGTTCCGAGACCTGGCGTGGCTCTGTGGTAGGAGACTTGATTGCCACGCAAAATGCTTGGGTTCGATTCCTGCTGGGACCATAGCATATACTCTTTGCATACTTCGGGTCAACGCTGCCGATGTCGGTTTGTCTTAACGCTCTCGCATTTAAATTACCAATGTCTGTTCTCACCGTTCCTCGGGAGATATAAACTGTCAAACACCAGTGGCGCATACCCGCATACCGCGGCCCGTGGTATACGAGTACATGCCACACGTGTCTGGAGGAAAGGGTTTGACGTCGCATGCGATGAAATTTTCACGTTATTCATGTCATGACCAGACAGTCATAATCGTCAAACCCTCTTACCCTCCCACACTAATTTTGGTCCACCCCAAGTTAAGTGGATAGATAGATAGATAGATAGATAGATAGATAGATAGATAGATAGATAGATAGATAGATAGATAGATAGATAGATAGATAGATAGATAGATAGATAGATAGATAGATAGATAGATAGATAGATAGATAGATAGATAGAAAGAAACGCTCAAAGCGTCTGCAGTACGCAAAGAAATGCTTCGCATTTAAAATGCTCCTACTCCTTTGCAACCACTCATAAATAGTATTCCAATGTGCTATGTCAAAAGGCGCCAAGAAAAGCACCGATTACGTGAGATACCGGTGTTAAAGAGCATTGATCCCATGGTTGGGCAAGCTAATTCCAGGCTCACGGACTCATGAGTCGACTCACTCGGACTCACTCAGACTCATATCGAGCTGTGAATGTGAGTCTGAGTGAGTCCGGGTGAGTGAGTTTGAGTCCGAGTGAGTCCACTTGAAGACAACTCTCGTGAGTGTGAGTTCGAGTGAGTGCGGCTCAGGATAATTTTAGTGTGTCTGAGTCCGAGTGAGCCCTAAGCGCAATATATATTTCATGAGTGAGTCTGAGTGAGCTCCTCAATTTTCGCCGACTTATGAGAGCGATACGTCTCGCAAACAAGTAACTGTATCTCTATTTAAGATGCATTCAATAATAATGTATCATGTATCTTAAGATACAACATACTACTGTGGAGGGATGAAAATTCGGCAGATCCCACGTACCATGGGAATCGATGTTATGCGAAACATGAGGAGGGAAGGTGACTGTGGTGTAATTCTTTTATTGAGCGAAACGTTACGACATGGCGCCAAAGACATGTACAAATGTTGTACGCACAGACATCTGTTGAACAGTCACATGTGTTTTATATAACCAGTTATTTAGGGTTGCTTAACGATGGCAACAGCAACATGAGTATTACCAACACCAGAAGCGGTAAACCGATATGTAGCGCTTGTGCTTGCGAGGATGGTAGCCCAGGCTTGGATGGCGCTTAAGTACACAATTGACATCAACCCGACGTGACGCCTTTATCATAAAAGTACATATGTAATGCTTATAAAATTAGATAGCCAGCACTGCAACCGCAATTGACGTTTCCCCAGCCTTACGCCTGCATACGGTTATTTTAACGCGATAGCGTTAAAGAGCTCGTTTCGCAGAAATTCCGGCGTCGGCGTCGGCGTCGGTGTCGGCGGTGGCGTCGTTGGTTGTGAGCGAAAAATCATCATCGTGCTCGTGACCGAAAAATCGAGAAAGATGCAAATAAAATAAATAATGAAAATTTCCGCGTCCGAATGAGGATCCAACTCGGGTCGTCTGCGTGGCAAGCAGGTGTTCTACCACGCAGCCACGCTTCTGTTTGTGATTACATATAAAATAACTTCCTCTGCTTGGAATTGCAGTGAAAATAACTTTCATGCTTTGTAAACACGCGAGTCCTGTATACAGACGTCACAATACAACATGTAATATCCAAGTAATATTGCGTGGTACAAGCGTGCATAGCCATCGGGTGTCGGAAGATGTGAATATCATAACGACATTGTGGTTCATGCCGTGTACCCATTACAAAAGGCACACACGTTACTGCGCGTATTCCCTTAAGACCACGTAGTGGGGGCATAGCAACTTCGAAAACATTTCCCGCATTTACCCCGCGCATAATTGCTCGTGGTTTAAAGCATGCTACGCATTACATAGTGTGCACTAAAGGGATTGAAGTACGGACTAGGGACAAGATATCGCTATCGCGTTCAACTCTTAAAGGCGAAGCTTAAGGGTCCCCCCAATTTTTCCAAAGCAGTTTCGAGACCTGGCGTGGCTCTGCGGTAGAATACTTGATTGCCCCGCAGAATGCTAGGGTTTGATTCCTGCTGGGACCCTCATATTTAGTCTTTTTATTCGTCGGGTCAACGCTGCCGATGTCAGTTTTTTTTTAACGCTCTCGCATTTAAATTACCAATGTCTGTTCTCGCCGTTCCTAGGTATCTATAGGTATGAACTCTCAATCACCTGTGACGCATACCCGCATAGCGCGGCCCGTGGTTACGGGTTTGTGCCACACGTGTCTGGAAGACAGGGTTTGACGACGTGCGCGACGGGATCTGCACGTTATTCATTCCATGACCAGACAGTCATATTCGTCAAACCCTCTTACCCTCCCGTACTAATTTTGGTCTACCCCAAGTTAAGGTGAGGAGGCGATCACGAGAGCACCCACACGTTGGCGGATAGATAGATAGATAGATAGATAGATAGATAGATAGATAGATAGATAGATAGATAGATAGATAGATAGATAGATAGATAGATAGATAGATAGATAGATAGATAGATAGATAGATAGATAGATAGATAGATAGATAGATAGATAGATAGATAGATAGATAGATAGATAGATAGATAGATAGATAGATAGATAGATAGATAGATAGATAGATAGATAGATAGATAGATAGATAGATAGATAGATAGATAGATAGATAGATAGATAGATAGATAGATAGATAGATAGATAGAAACGCTCAAAGTGTCGGCAGTTCGCTAAGAAATGCTTCGCATTTGAAAACTCTCAACACGGGGTGTCGCTGGAGGCGACGCTTCGACAAGTGCAGCTATCTTTTCCAAGGCTGCAACTGCTTTCCTTGGCGCGTGTATGTATATGCTTCGTACCCTCTCCTCCTACCCAAACAAAAGAGGATGAGAGGACAGCTGCGTGTGTATATGCTTCATACTCTCTCCTCCAACCCAAGTCAGCTTGTCTCGGCTCTAGCGACACCCCGTGTTTTTCATCCCTTCAATTTTTTCATCCCTTCAAGCTTCCATCTTCCTCCGAGATTCTGCCTTCTCAAGATACAGCTATAGAAACACCACCGTGCGGAAGAATGAACGTCCGCTGAACAGACCTTATGCGAAATCGCTCGGACGTCTGGACACAGTGAGACGGGTGCCATCTTGGTTGTGTCAAGAAGTTGCGGCGTTCCCATGGGATTGCATGTGTTGTTGCAGTGCATTGCAGTGGCTTCACGTTGAATTTTGTGTTTCGGTGAATTAGTTCAGCCGCTTGTGATCATCCTACTACGGAAAATTGCGCAACGGCTACACTTTCCAACTGCCGGCCACGTAATATGGAAAAACGACTTGGAAGTTCCGCCACACGTCAGTGAATATGCTTCAGCCAGCCTCTGCCCATCGGTGTCGCCTCGCTAGCTGACGAATTTGTACAACTTTGCTGTCGCGGCGTACACCTCACCGTCGTCGGTAGTTACGAACACCTGTGACTTGAGGTACTATCGCGCGCCTGTCTATGGTGATGACTGAACGGCGCGCACTATGCCAGTGCGAATGCTTGCCGCTGTTCGCGTTTCATTTGACATTGATAGCATGTGAGCATTATAGCGTTTCGACACTGCGCGACGTGAACATTGGCAGCCGCAAGCTGTAGTGTCTGTCGAGCAAGGTGTCGCGTCGCAGGTGTTCTGTCTAAACACGTTCAGAACGCGATAAAGTAACCAAACGTAAACATATTGCGATTAGTACATGAAACGTCGTCATTCATTCGTATGGATGCTGAACACCGATCCTTCCATTTATATATTTGCTTATCCCAATGAAGTGGACTGACGAACAAGCGCATAGCGCTCGATGGCACTCGCCGTGGTCGGCGCTCTGCGCTGTGGCAACAATCCTTTCAGTCGACGAGTGAGAACGTAATTTTACTGACGCGCTACGAGTTATCGTTGACGTAACGCAAGAGCGGCGAAGCAACATCATAAATGGCATAGGCAGCGCTGCTAAGTTCACAACGACGTACGGCGGACAAGAACGACACAGGTGAAGCCTCTATATTGGCTCTTCTTAAGTAACATCATTGCGCTATTAATTTTGTTTATTTCATCCGCGCAGGAGTGCGACCAGTAGGCGTGACATCGTACACTCTACATCGTACACTCTGTGTTTTTGTTTTTGTTTTGTTTTGTTTTTTCTTCCTCGTTGAAGCCATCAAACGACATCACATCTATTGATTAGAGAGCTTCGTGGGGAGGCGCTGTGTGTTTCACACTAAAAGGCAACTAAATAGAGCTTGCTTGGGTTACAAATCCTGGCAATAAATTGTATTGCACGGGATTAAAGAAACAAATAAAAAAAGAAATTAAAAAAAAACGCGACGCCGTTGTACCAATCGCGCTCTTGTTGTGTAACAAAGCGCATATATCTGCACTAACGCTTTTTCGGCGCAAAGCTGCACATGCGACAGCACATAATTATTCGATAAAAAAGAATTTCGCCTGTCTATTGATAAGCGCTAGGTGGTTATTCTCGTTGAATAGCTTTTGCATAAGCCAAATGCTTCTCCGATTCGATCCGAACGTCAACGAAAGATTTGTGACATATATGAATTAGACGTATCTTCTTTCCTTCACTATCGGTCACTCCACGTAGATTACAAAAGAGTTGCAGTATCTTGATCACCATGAATAAAATAATGTCACGTGTTCCGCTGCCGCATTCACGACGGCGTACGCAAAAAAAAATGCCCCCACCTCCCCGAAGGGAATCATGAGGAAATGCGAATGCATTTCGCGCGCGCTTCACTCCATTTATATATGGTGGTTGTGGTTCGAAGGAAAAGGCGCCTAATTTCTGCAGCCCTGTCGGGAGCACGGCGCAGCGCTTTTTTTTTCTTTTTTTCTTTTCTTTATTTTTTATTTCTTTTTTTCTTTTTTTTTATATATATAGCTCCGCCGAGCTCCCGCGATGCGAGCGCCCTCACGCACCAGAGCGCGCTCCTCCTCTCCACTCACTCTCCGCTACTCCCGCCCGCCTGCTCCGGTTGCTAGGGGCGAGGATAAGCGCGCGCGCCCGCAGCTGTTGCTATGGGAGAGGGAGTGAGAGCGGAGAGATAACACCTGCCGGCGCGCGGACGCCGCCGCCGGATGCCTGACATAGCCCGACTAAGAAATGCATTCGCATTTAAAACATGTGCTCCGTGCGTCCGCGCACAGTGTCGTCGCTCCGCCTGACATAACCAAGATGGCGCCGGCAATTGCTACGGCGCCTACTAGATGGTGCTGCTAACTTCGCATAAGGTCTATTCCGCTGCTCAAGCAGATACTTCTGCCTCTAAGCAACCTGAATAAAACTAACGACAGTCAATTCTTTTATTTCGATTGCAATTATATGGACACTCACTGCGGATCTTTGCCGTCGCCGTTGCCCTCGCCGTCGTCGTGATGTCCCGGATATGTATCCGCGACATGACAGCGACGGCGAGGGCAACGCACGTTTATGGCGTTTTCTCTAATCATGTCCCGGATATGTATCCGGGACATGGGCAGAGCAAGCGCCATAAACGTGCGTTTGCTCTGCTTTTCCAATGCATCACTTCTTTCGCAAAAGCTGCGATTTCAAACTCGAAAGGTGCGGGAGATATCGCATGAAATAGTTCATTGCCGAGATAAGCATACGACAACGAACTTAATGGGCGCGCACGCTAGCGTAGCCACGCAGAAACTTGGCGAAAACGGACCAGCCAAGTGAGTGTATTCGACCCGCCGGTCAGGCACAAGTGAAACAGAAATTTACTAGCGAAATCGACGCGCGCTCCATCGATCGTTAGTTGCAACAAACATACCTCGTCCAACGCTTGGCGGCGCTGACGACAGTCGAACCGAGGAGAGGCCACGCGTCGGACCGTTCGTGTTAACCGTGCTGTCATGGTGTCATGATGTCATTACCATGATATCATGATGGCATGGTCATGTCATGATGTCATCATTACCATGATGTCGTGCTGTCATGGTGTTCATGTCATTACCTGAAATAATGATCGCCATAAATGCTTATGTTGCCGTGCCAAATTTGCCCTTCACAAAACGACAATGTGATGATGTGGATTGTGTGGCCGCGACAAAGGCGAAGATGGAACGGCAGTTCGGCGAAGAGCTTCTGACGGAAAGAAGAAAACGATGGAGAGCGTGTGTGGTGTGAGGCTCGAGCGGATGGCGCGTGACACGATTGGAACGGCAGCTCACTGATCGACGGTTCGGGTCACGGCGATCACAAACCAGGCGTCCTGCAGCCATGCGGACCTGGCAAACCTGATGTTCCGCTCGGAGCTGCTGCTCTTGTCCGGGCGTCCTGTAGATATGCGGACCTGGCGACCGCGATGCCCACACTGCTCCTGGGGACCGGCAGCTATCGATGTCCCTGGCCTGAGGACCTCGGTGCGAAGGGTGTCCGTGGCTTCAAGGGCAACCGCCAGCGGACCAGCTGTCCTGAGCTGGCCGCAGCTCGGGCCAGCGACTGGCCGTTGACTCCAGTGGCTCCAGTGGTCTTGCCGGCCTGCTGTCCGACGACCCCGTCACGGCCTAGCCACGTCATTTGGAGACGTGCCTGACTGCCGACGGCCTCGTCGAGCGTCCACTAGAAACCCCACCGCAACGATGACGACAGGCGGCGGGTAGGACACTTACGGTTGCATAGGCGCGTGAGAGTTTTTACTTAGTAGTTACGGGTGTGTAGGTAAGCATGTGAGACTTTCGGCTGTAAAATAGGGGTGTTAGTGTGGTCCGTGTGAGTGTGAAGCGTCCTCGTATCGTTTGCTATAATATAGTCTGTGTTGTGCGCACAAACCACCGGACTGTCGTGTCCTTTATTTCGGATCCTGGGCCCACACACTAATTCACTTATAACAAACTTGGCGAGCCTGCCAGGATCCGCAAGTAACATCTCCAACGCGGAAATCACCATCCAGGTGTGTGCACGCAGCACAAGACTATAGCATGGATCTTGATAAGTTAGCGGCTGTTGCAGAGCACTTAGGCTTGTCTGGCCTGGAACTTCGCACGTGGATTGAGCGAGAACAGGTTAGGCAGAGGGATGAGCGAGCAGCTGAGAGAGAAGAGGCCAAAGAAGCAGCAGAGAGGCCGCGGTTAGCGGACGAAAGGCAGCTAGAGATCCTGAAACTTGGGCTCAAGCTTCAGGAAGGTGCCCAGCGTGAGCCATCTGCGGCGACAGCACTCGTCCCGTCAGCAAACCCTTCAGGCCTGAATCCGCAGAAGCTACGGCCACTATTTGACGAGCGACGCCATGACCTGCATGCATATTTGCAGAGGTTTGAACGCGTGGCTACTGGGCAAGATTGGCCAAGAGACAAATGGGCAACTGCAGTAAGCATGTGCTTAACTGGTGAGGCACTCACTGTCAGTGGTCGTATGACGGCTGAGGAGGCACTAGACTACGACAAAGTGAAAAAAAACATGGGTGATCCCTCCGTCATATGAATCGGTATAACACGACAGTGAAACGTGTCCTTACAGTAGTTGAATGTTTACTGTACATTGATATAAGAGAGTTTGCACGATTCCTATGGGTGTTTGACAGTTTTAGCACCGCTTAACGTGGATGCATCCACGTTCATGCTTGGTGGTACATCTGTATCCCGACGGCTAATGTCCATTATCAATGATTAAACAAACCCTTGTGGTCATAGATGCTTGTGGTAGCTGTACGGTGAGAGCGGAATGAGAGAAAGCGGTGTGACAGCCAGAAGAGCGTCACTGATCGGACGCCGAACTTGGGCTAAGGTCACCTACTCGCGGCATTTTAGAGTTATTGAACAACGCAGCCCGGCCATAGGGAAACGCAACGCGCGTCATCTTCCCCGTTGGCGGGTGGTGATTTTTCGCGGGGCGAGCTGAAGTTCGGAACGCGGAGTTACGGCCACGTGAAGCACTCGTGCGTCGCAGAGCTATTTTTGGTATGGACGGATGCTATGAGCGAGGTGTTAGGGGTAAGGTCGCCACCTGGCAGTGTGTTAATGGTTCGACAAAATTGGACTTGTCCTATTCGAAACGCGCCGAATGGGACGGACGCGTAGAAATGACGCTTTGAAGGAACTAATCGGCTATTTCACGGTCATAATGCATTACTTCGCATTAGCAAGATCACTATGAGATGACAGTGGTAGATATAAAAGGCTTGTTTTTAAAGCTTATAAGAATGTGACCGTGGCGCAGTGGATAGCGTGCCCGGCATTGCCTCTGGCGAACCAAGAGGTCGTAGGTTCGACTCCTGTTGACAGAACTTTTTTGTTTGTCTTCTGATCATGTGTATTTTTTCGACGTCATTTCCTTAACGGAAATACGTCACTCAAATCTTGGTGGACCCCGGCATAAAACGCTTTCGTGTTAAAAGCTCTACTTCAGCGTTTCAGATTCACAACACAGGGGTACTAAGAGAAATTTCGGAAAGCCCGACGGAAGATGGTGAGACGGGGAAACAGCTAGCGGCAAGAATCTCCAGCTACTTCGATAACTGGATCGAGATGGCTGACGTGCCTAAAACATTTGACGGTCTTCGTGATCATGTTATAGCTCCAAAGCTGGCCATCTTCCTGAAAGAGAGAGAATGCAAAACCCCGGCATCTCTTTCAGAGTGCATCGACCGCTTTCTCGAAGCTCAGGGCGTTACCAACATTGGTACAGTCGCAGACGATGCAGAAGATGCAAATAAACCCGGTGCTGTGCCGCAGAGCAAGCAACAATCGATTTGCTTCCTTTGTAACCGCAAAGGACATAAAGCACCAGAGTGTCGAGAAGCATTAGGGGATTCCCAGAAACGCAAGTCATGCGGGCGGCTCGGACACAGAACGGCTGATTGCAAGAACCAGACTGCACAACAGGTGTCCTGCGTCATAGCAAAAAGTGAGGAAACGCAAGATTCAAGATCTCTGGCTGAGCCCACGAGAAAGACATGCGCTGCGATTGAATGGCGCCGGACACAAAACAAGCCTCCAACGTTAGCAGTCGACGGCATGCCAGTTGTTCAAGGACGAGTACTGGGACAGGTAGCACAAGTCCTGAGAGACACGGGCAGCAACACGACGATTGTACGGCGTGATTTGGTTCCCCGTCGATGTCTAACTGGAAACACCAGGAAAATGTTGCTGTTGGATGGCCGCTGCAAAGAACTAGCTGAAGCGCGCATCTGGATACACACGCCTTACTTCGTAGGAGATGTAACTGCACTATGCATGACCAGCCCAATATATAACCTCGTGTTGGGCAACATCCCAGGAGCCAGGGAGGCGCACGAGCCAGATCCTGACTGGAAATTCGCGGACCTGTCAACGAAAGCAAATGCCCGAAGCCATGTGTCCTCATCTAGAGGAATGTCTCCGAGAGTATCAGCCGTTCCGCCGAAGAAGAGCAGGGAGCTGAACTCTCCAAGCACTTCAGTAAGCACTATCAGCAATGTGGCGCCAAGGTAGACATTGTCGAGAAGGACGCTGGTGGCCTCGCGAAAATGGGCAATGATGGCAAAAAAGCCAAAGCCTGTAGTGTCAAAGAGGACAACAAGATTACAAACGAGGTAGTAATGGTCAGAGGAGGACAGAGGCGGCAGCCAGAAAAACGACAGAGTTGCAAGTACGGCAGGAAGTGTTTTAGGAGAAATGCTCAGCACATGAAGCTCTTTAGTCATCCCAAGGTCACACGCCACGAAGCTGCCTCAGGTGACGAAGATGAGAACAGAGACGAGGAAGAGTTCAAAGAGCGCGTTGATGGCAGAAACTTCGCAAACAGTAGCGATCATGTCAACCATCGCGTAAACGACTCTCCGGCGCTCCGACGAGCAAAGAAGACTACTAAGCCTTCGCAGAACGAGAGTGATAATGAAGACAACGGCAAGTGGGATCAGGATGACAAGTGAGTGAAACAACTTTATTGATGATCCGGCATAAATGGGGGAAGGGGTAGCGGAATTAAAGCGAGACACTAGCGTGCTCGGACGTCCCGGAGCAGCAACCTACTCGCGTCAAACCCGTGGGGCCGCCGCTTTCGGCCGCTGGCGTTCCAGGATGCTAAGCACGTGCTGGACCACGTCTCTTTGGTTGCCTAGCTCTCGGCTGATGATCTTGCTGCTGATGGCAGTTGCCATTGCTTCTTCTTGGTTACAAGCGAGTGTGCCGTTAAGGAAAGGCGTGTTTCAATATGAATGCTCAGCACTTGATGAGCTTCAGGCATCTACCCACCACGAGTAAAAAGAAATGAGAAAATCATATTGTACCATGCAGACGGAAACCAGAACAAGCCTTTATCATCTACAGGTTCAATAGTTCAAGCTCCGGACCTCGAGAAGCATTTCGTGCTCCGCACGGATGCCTCAAATACAAGCCTAGGCGCAGTGCTTCTGCATGCCAGCAGTGACGATATCAGACACCCGGTTGCTTATGCGAGTCGCAATCTGTTGCCTAGAGAGTATTTGCAGTCAGCCAAACACGTCAACAACCGAGTGTTACGATAGATCTTGTCAGTGCAAGAGTACTGCTTTAGCGCTGATTGCATAAAAGGCTCGCATAACGTAGAAGCGGACTGCTTAAGCCGCATATCAACTGCTTTAATGTTTCATGTGAAACAATTGTTTTAATTTCATTTTTGCTTAGATTTGAACGGTTCGTGCTTTTCATCATACTGCCACGCGCGTCTTTAATTTTCACAGTTGCTGTATCCGGTTTTCGCCCACAAAGACTGTGAGCAACGCTCATTGCATACCGCGCCTCTTTGTTCGAGAAGCTTCGCGATTGTTATAGATCATTTTGTTAAGATTGCGCGCGAAGCGCGAAACACTCGAGCTTATTCCAGAGCTTGCGCGACAACCAGCGATATAAGGCTGGAATATTCGATGCCACGCTTATAAATGCTGGCGCGCTTCACCGCTCGTCAGTTGATCGACGGCCGACGCTCTGTTCGCCGCTATCAGTGCCAGCGTGTATTGCTGTAATCACTTTCCGTTTACCGGCCACAAGTTCGGCCTAATAAACAGTTTCATCTTGGACATGTCGCCTACTGCCTTCGTCGACGTCACGACCACGTGACAATACTAGACGTCTTGTTTGTGTTTTTTGTACACTACGTGCTGTGAGGAGGAAGAACATTTGCACTAAGGTGAACTTAGTTCAACCGTACAAACGCGCCTGCACCCCTGCCTTCTCTCGGTCTCGCCTAGAGTCGAATAGTTGCACGCAACTATCTTAAGTGGGGGGTGGTGTGATGATGTGGATTGTGTGGCCGCGACGAAGGCGAAGATGGAATGGCAGTTCGGCGAAGAGCTTCTGACAGGAAGAAGAAAACGATGGAGAGCGTGTGTGGTGTGCGGCTCGAGCGGATGGCGCGTGACACGATTGGAACGGCAGCTCGCTGATCGACGGTTCGGGTCACGGCGATCACAAACCAGGCGTCCTGCAGCCATGCGGACCTGGCAAACCTGATGTTCCGCTCGGAGCTGCTGCTCTTGTCCGGGCGTCCTGTAGATATGCGGACCTGGCGACCGCGATGCCCACACTGCTCCTGGGGACCGGCAGCTATCGATGTCCCTGGCCTGAGGACCTCGGTGCTAAGGGTGTACGTGGCTTCAAGGGCAACCGCCAGCGGACCAGCTGTCCTGAGCTGGCCGCAGCTCGGGCCAGCGACTGGCCGTTGACTCCAGTGGCTCCAGTGGTCTTGCCGGCCTGCTGTCCGACGACCCCGTCACGGCCTAGCCACGTCATTTGGAGACGTGCCTGACTACCGACTGCCTCGTCGAGCGTCCACTAGAAACCCCACCGCAACGACGACGACAGGCGGCGGGTAGGACACTTACGGTTGCATAGGCGCGTGAGAGTTTTTACTTAGTAGTTACGGGTGTGTAGGTAAGCATGTGAGACTTTCGGCTGTAAAATAGGGGTGTTAGTGTGGTCCGTGTGAGTGTGAAGCGTCCTCGTATCGTTTGCTATAATATAGTCTGTGTTGTGCGCACAAACCACCTGACTGTCGTGTCCTTTATTTTGGATCCTGGGCCCACACACTATTTCACTTATAGCAGACAATCTGAGTAGCACGACGTAGATAGATAGATAGATAGATAGATAGATAGATAGATAGATAGATAGATAGATAGATAGATAGATAGATAGATAGATAGATAGATAGATAGATAGATAGATAGATAGATAGATAGATAGATAGATAGATAGATAGATAGATAGATAGATAGATAGATAGATAGATAGATAGATAGATAGATAGATAGATAGATAGATAGATAGATAGATAGATAGATAGATAGATAGATAGATAGATAGATAGATAGATAGATAGATAGATAGATAGATAGATAAAAGTTAAAAAGGTCCAAGAGTTGTATGAATGGTAGGTTACGGAAGTGCAATAATGAGAAGTTAAGTTCAGTATGGCTGACTATTTTCTGGCCTTGAATTGCCAAACGTATAGCTGCAAACGAAACCTTAATGAGAAGACCGTAATTTTGAAAAGAAGCAGGTGCGAAATGACGCGTTTGATTTAGGGTGCCCTCGTTCACTCTAGCCAAGGTGTAAAAATATGCCGACGCGCTCTATCATGACCGAATGTATTGTCACGCTGCAGTAGTTCGCAGGAGCCAAGAAGAAGAAGGGGCAGACGGTCGCGCGAGCAATGAGCAGTTGTGGGGCTGACCGTCCAGTCCCTTTCGCTGCACTACGTATTTCTCACCTTGTAAATAAATCCATTCCATCGTAACAGTTTTGGTGAAGGCACTGGGTACACATTGTTACAGTATGTATCGTTACAGTATGTTGCTTGCTATTGCATGGAGTAAGCATTCTATTTTCGTGTTCTACTTAGTTGCTTAATTAGGCATGTTTAATTACCTAGCTTTTGAAGCAACGAAGCTCGGCCAAGAAATTCTAATTAGAAACTTTTAGATTGGCATGAAAACATCTGATTAGACAGTTTCCAACTTAATATCTGCTATGTATTAGTGTTTTTCTACTTAATTCCTCGCCTTCGGATCGAGGGTATGCGGGTTCGAATCCCGCTTCTTTGCTTCTGTCTCTTTGTTTGTTTCTCTCTTTCTTTCCTTTTTTCTCTATCTGTACTCATTCTCTCACCCATGGGTGTTATTACAGGCCACACCATAGCCGTGAGTAGTGGGATTTGCCCAAATACTGTGGCACATACCCGTTCATGATGATGATAATGGCGAAGTCGACATTTGACGGCCGTCTTAAACAGCTTCACAAGGTGCGGGTTCGAGCTAGATGATACTCCATGATCAACTACTTCTTGCGCAAAATTTTTCCTGAACAAAGGACGAAACGGACACGGACAGGCCTGCAGAGAACACGTAGCACAGTCACAGCGAATGCTCGAAGAGCGGCCTTCCTAAAGTCCGTTGTAAACTCTCTTGGGGCAACTATAGTCGGATATAACTTTAGAATTCTGCGGCATTTCCTCCTCAAAGGCGGATGCATGCAAGCCAGCCCCAATCAGCGCGCACTCCGGACTCACCTTATGAGCCGGGCGGCCGGTAACCCCGCCTTCGGAGAACACTGCCGAGTGCATGAGCGGCGAGGGTGGCGATGCGGGCTTGTTGGTTGGTCATACTAGAATGAGTTGAGCGCATACGAGGACACGGACAGAAGAAAGAGACATACACACACTGGCGCTACTAACAACAATGGTTTATTTCATTCACCTGCCGAACCATATACCAGTTTTGCGCACGACAATCACGTGAACACGCCTGCATAAAAAACAACAATTGCCAATTGATAACAAACAAGAAAATTCACCTCTACGAGATAGAAAATAGGAACATAAGCAATGACAAGCAATTTAACGAGACATGCGCAGAAAGTGTAATTCTTTAGCACTCAGAGACATTGAGGGATTGCTGACACAGGCGTCACCAAGATGATCGATTTGTTCGGCTTCAATGATCAGCCTAGTAATTTCGGACCGGTTCCTGCTGACGACAACGGTCCCATGAAAGTTGGGTTTGCACGTGCAACCATGGCAGTGTTGGGCCAAAAAGCCGTCAGGTGGCAAGTTGCCCACTTTATTACAGTGCTCACTGAGCCGGACATTTAGGCAGCGGCTAGTCTGCCCAATGCAAGCACGGCCACAGGACAGAGGAATGCGGTAAACAACGCTTGTCACACACTGCACAAAAGGTTTTCTGTGCTTGCATGAGCGGGACTATTAGATGTGAAGCATCTTATGGCGAAGCTTAATCCGGTGGTGGTGGTGGTGGTGTGCCGCGTGGCCTCCCCTTACTGCGCATGCGCAAAGCCTTTCAAAAAAAATAACAATAAAAAACTTCCTCTCCCCCCTCTAGGCATCCCTCCCCCGCGGCAACCACACCCTCACTGCGCATGCGCCTCCCCTCCTCTCTCCTCTAGGCATCCCTGCCAGCGGCGTCCACACTCCCACTGCGCATGCGCGTCCCCCCCTTTCTCTCCTCTCCTACGCTCCCCCCCTCTCTCCTCTAGGCACCCCTGCCCGCAGCGTCCACACTCCCACTGCGCGTCCCCCCCCCTCTCTCTCCTCTCCTACGCTCCCCCCCCCCCTCTCTCGCCTCGCGACGCCGACGCAGGCAGCGTCTGCTAGCGAGTTTCTTGGTTGAAAAAACAGACTGCTCGCGCTGCACAACCGTTCACTGGCCACCCCGTATGCAGTGGATTTTGACCTGCAAGGTGGTGCCGGTGGGAGATTTCTCCTGTGCGTTGTTGAACAATAAAAATTCGCAGCGTGCGCGTTAACTAAAAGCGGACTGCGGGTCTCTGAGTCCAGTCAGAGTCTTCTGTCTCTCATTGCCCATTAGCAGCGATTGGCATGTTCCAGTAGGAAACACCGCTCCATCACTGCGTGCTTTGCGCCTCCCCAGTTTTCTCTCCTGCGCAACGCTGCGATGAGCGCCAGCGTCAACGCCGCCGCGAGTATAAGCGTTAGCGCCCGCTGCTTCACATCTACACATGGTTCTCTTTAGCGGGAGATGGTGTAATTTTTCTTCAGTCGCGGAGGCGATCTGCTGGCGCGCTTCGGTCGTCTGGGCGGGGCCTCTCAGGAATTCTTAAGTTGTATCTGACTGTCGTACACTTGCAGGATATCCGCTACGCCATAAATCTCACTTTTTGGTGAAGTAGGGAAGCATCCATTCTGCCAGTAAATGTCATTTCGCGGGGAAGCGAGGCACCCACTTGACATCCGTATACGGCATTATGCGCACTTCGTCGATGTTGTGGCTGATGACGAAGAAGTATTATGGTTGTGCACTTTGTACCGGGTGGGAAGCTTTAAGCCCAGACACACACATTGCGCAATTAGCATTGTGTGACGCCTGGTTGTTATTTTAATTTTCTACCATGCAATATTACACATCTTAACGCGTTTCCTTGCCCGACATGATGCCTGTATAGGGCCTTTTCAAATGCGTTTGAAGAACCTGCGTGGCCATGTGGTAGAATACTCAAATGCCCCGCAGGGGGGCCCGGGGTCATATCCCATCTGAGCCTGGCTGTTTTTAACAGCGAAGCTGTTCTAGGTCTAGTCTTTCATGTCCGGGTAGCGTCTTAGATCATACATCGTAATGGGATTTACTCACAGAAAGAGGGTGAATCCCACAACGGATATGTGCCACTCCTCTCACTACTCGCACAACTCGCCACTATACACCTACTACTGCGCCCGCCACTCTATAGCCACTCCTCCCACTCCCTTAACCCACTTCATGCCACGTCATTCAACCCACTTTTTGAACCCCACTGCACGCCACCAGCTTCGCTGTTTCATCAGTGTCCGCCGAGCGGAGCTGGCTGATTTTTTTTTAATTTTTGTTTTTTCTGATTTTGCGCGATAGCGGCTGCGGACACCGGCGGCGGCGGCGCCGAACAAGTACGGCACCAGAAAGGGCTGTTGTTGTGATCTCATAACAGCTTTCGCTGTAAAATAGTAGGACTTACTACATACAATAGCAAGCAACATACATTCGGTCGCGTCGTCATAGAGTCCGTTGGCATATTTTTAAGCTCTGGCTAGAGTTAGCGGGGGGCACCCTGTATACGCAAGTAACGTAGCCACATCAGCTGATGCATCTTCTTTGTCAGTAGCCACATCAAGTGATGCAACTTCTTTGTGAGCAAAGAAGCGATATTATCTGCGCTTAAAGCAAATTCATAGTTTGGTTGACTTGCTTGCATTGAAAAGAACTGATGTTTTTCGCTGTTCCTTTTCAATGTAATGTGCAGTGCTGAAGTATTAAAACGCGACGACAAATTTTTTAGTATAAAGACTGGTATGCGTAATTGCGAAAGACAACCACGTCGTGTCGCGACGAATCTGGTCTCTAAAGATTATGTTGGCTCTCGTCTACGCCTTCGGGTCAAAATTACGCCTATATTACCTGAACTGAAGACGGTGGAAATGAAAGTATGTGCCTTACATAGCCCTTAATATTTCCTGTTTCAATTGATGAGGACTGCACACTGGTCGCTAGGCGTTCAGGGGTATTAGTGCTCCTTGCAAAACATCAGTAAGCCTATTGTCGCAAGGATAGCGCTGCGTGTCGTTTCGTCTTTTTTTTTTCGTTTGTCCTTGTCCTTACCGCATTTCGATGAAGTACACCACGTTTCACCAACAAGCCCATTTTGCCCCACTCATTGCTTCCAAAGACTGATAGTGCATGCTCATTTTAAATATTTGTGAACCACCGATGCGTGTTTGTATGCGCCATTTTTCAATAATTTATGCTCTCTCAATCGTGGGCTTTTAAGAAGATCAGCCATATCTTTTATCGGGGTGACTCGTCATTTCACTTTGCCACAATTCATTGTTGCCTGGATTCGATCCCATGACCGTCGTAGCTGCCTATAGCAAGTGAAGTGTTGCTAGTTAAAGAAAGAAAGAAAGAAAGAAAGAAAGAAAGAAAGAAAGAAAGAAAGAAAGAAAGAAAGAAAGAAAGAAAGAAAGAAAGAAAGAAAGAAAGAAAGAAAGAAAGAAAGAAAGAAAGAAAGAAAGAAAGAAAGAAAGAAAGAAAGAAAGAAAGAAAAAACTTCAGGCACGCAGGTGTCAAGGTTCGCTTGCCCTCGTTTTTCCGATAGGGCCAGGGCCCCTGAACTTTTGCCTTCATGAGCCTGTGGGATGTCGTGTCGACGGAAGGACGCATCCCAATACAAAAAGTCAGTTTCGCCACTAGCGCGAAGCAATGAATGCGATAGCAAGAAATTAGAATGTCACACGAAGAACGTCAAGCAGCTGGATACTTGCAGAGTGCCGCCGCAGCACAAAGCACGCTCGAAAAGGACGCATAGGTATACACAGGACAAGCGTGCACTAACAACTGTCATAGTTGTTACGTGTTTGTATTTGAGCAACGCGCTGCGAGTGTCCACAATGCAGAAGCCGACGCTGTTGTTGTTGTTGTTGCCTCTGACATGGCTCATACCCACTCAGGGGGGATTGGCCTAGAATTGATTATATGGCACTGTTAGATTTTTCGACGTTTTTTGATACTTCTTTTTCTTTCAAACTGCGGCACGTGGAATGACCCCTCCGCGTCTCCTGCCACGCGGTGGCGTCTGACGCCAAGTGTACCCGGTGTTCTTTTTTTTTTCCTTCTACATCATGAGTGGGGAAGAAGGGGGGCCACTTTTTTTGTGCGCGTCTCAAGGGCACTTTTCAATTTGAAAAAAAAAAGAATTGTAAAAGCGTTGCGTGATAGAGAACACGCTCAAGCTGTTCCGCGAACTGCGCACCACGAATGGCAAATAGTGCATATGAATAGCTCGCCGTTATATCGCGGGCACAAGCATGGCACGCGTCTGTGTTGGTTAGCGCAGCAGGCTGCGGAGCGAGGGGTCGCTGGTTCGAATCCCCGACCAGGTGCTTTGGAATTTTTACTGCCAATTTATTTTTCTTTATGCTTTTTTATATATATAAATACATATACATATCCGGGACATGACGGTGACGGCAACGGCTAAAGTCAGCCGAGAGTGTCCATATAATTGCTATCGCAATAAAAACAAAGGACCTGCTTGTTTTCAACTAGCAGAAGCATCGGGCGAGCATTCTGACGCTACCCTCGTCTGGGTAGCAGAGCGATAGTGATCTTGCGAGCTTGGCAGCCTGGTTTTGAAGCCACCGCTAGTGACCTATGCCTCGAGCAATTCTGCGATGGCGCTGTGGCTTATCGGGATGCAGTGCAGCGTGCAGCCGTGTCACGCCGAGCAAAATGATAGCGAGGTGGAGGGTGCGTAGAATTCTGCGCAGATTGTGTAGCCACAAGCCACATAAGGCCTTTATAAAGCTTTTTCTCGATTTTCAAAGTGCAAATAACTTCTGATTTTAATGATATCTTTGTTCAGAAGAGCTTGTGTAGGGGCTAGTTATTGGAACATACTGGATGACAAAGGCAGTGCTGCAAAGTTCAAAAAAGAGAAAACAAAGACGAAGCGCTTCGTCTGTGTTGTCCCTGCTTCCTGTGTTTTCAACTTTGCAGCGCTGCCTTTATCATCCAGCACGTTTCTGTTCGTTTTCTTGTATTGCGGTCACACCGTTGCTGCGCAGTCTTTTAATGCTGACGTTAGGTCGTGATAATGTACACGTCATCATTTTCTACAGCATAACCGACAGCCACAAAATCCCCTCAAATCTGCTCAATAGGTTTGGTATACCACTTAAATACTGCAGCGATTAATGAATAGGAAACTACAAATGTCGACTACAACATTACGTGGGAGGTTATGATATACAATGGTTACAAAAAGAACACTCACACTTCAATCGTAAGCTTCCTTTCAGATATGGCGCAGGTTAACCGTTTGCACTCATCTTTCATATTAAGTGGACTCTGTATATAATGATGTCTGTACATGCAGGCATCTGAAAAAATGGAAGCGACAAAGGAAGGAGTTATAGATTCCGATGGTACGTGTTGGACCAGGTAACAGATGTTTGTTTAAACGTCCATTTTAGAATGTTTGAGGAAAGCAGACATTTCTATCGAAAATCTGTAAACATTTTTTAATGCTTTCTTTGTTTATGCGATATGTCTCAGTCTTTCGGTAACGCAGTCCCACTCATGCAAACCTAAAGGCAACATCGTTTTGTTCAGTACGTTTGACATGTAACGTCATTACACATGCGATTGTCGCGTGGTCATGATGGTGAACAAAGGGGCAGTCGAACTGTCAAATACGAGACTGTTTATTGGGTTAACTTGGTGTGAAAAGTCCTCTTGACGAGATGGCAGCGTGTTCGCGTGCATATTCTCATTCATACGCTCGCGAAAAATAGCGTCAGCAGCTTAAAACAGGCATCAAATACAACTTCAAGCTTAAAACCTTGAACTTCACAATAAAAAAGTTATACCTGTGCATGAAAACGGCGGTCGTGGACAGCGAACAGGCTCAGATCCATATTCCAAGGTGCCCAAAAGTGATACAACTGGCGGAGATCTGAACCGTGCAAAGCATCACCAAACAAAACCGCTGGGATAGCAACCTGACAATCACGTATGCATTAATGCGCATTTCTAAACGGATTGTTCATATGTGGATAAAACCGCTGTTCAATGTGGCCGATCCAGCATAGCTTATATGAGGCACATTACATGGAAAAAACAACAAAGGAAACGCCAAGTAGCAAGGAAGCCCTGCTGTCGCAGAACATGCACCTGAAGAAAGCGCTGAAGTCATAACCACCACAGCCTCCAAGTTCTTTGAATAACACGCCATTCCTCAACATCAAACTCCCTACCCATCGCCATTTCGCTGAAATATCAACCTGTTCTCCATCACCAGGTTCTCTTTTAAGCTGAGCTGAACCGAAAAATAGCTTGAACGGCTGGCGAATTTCGCTGTAAATTTTAGAAAAAAACATCTGTATCCTCGTGAGATCCAAAAACGAAGTGCACTAGCATAAACTGCATTGAACTTTACTTACACTTCACAAATGCAACGACTCCTTCTTCAGAAGCATATCCTCTTGAATAGAATAATGCAGTCCAGACATAGCAGAGGGTTTGAAACGATATCAATTCCATATATCTTCTGGTACTTCACTCTGCAACATATGCTACAACTTGTACTGTAATTTAAAAAAAACGTTCCTTCTTTGCTAAGCACAACAATAAAATGAAACTCTGACGCGCAACTACGATTAAATCACGCCAAGTGCCGTTGTGTCATCGTGACTGTGCTGTCTGCATGCAGCAGAGTAGAAAGTCGAGGGTTGAATTTCCGTTTGGGGGGTGCCCCATTTCAAAGACGCAGAACACAACAGCACATGTGTAGCAACAGGAGAGTTTTATAATAGGGGTCTCGAACATTTTGAGACCCTAAATGAAATAGTGTAGAAGCCAAAGCGCCTAGGCAAGGCGATTTGGGATTTGTGTCGGGCACACTGTTTCTCGAGTACAGTGGAGAGCCACAAGAATTGCCCCTGAAGTTTTGCTCCACGAAGATGGTGGAGCATGAGCCACATTCCCTATTTTAGCAGTGCATACCGATGATGGAATAGCGTTCTGGATATCGCTGCTGTCATTAGTTCGTTGCCCGTGGTTATGTGCACCTACATTAGTGTTACTGTTGAGAGGCCAGTGCATGCACAGGACGTAAGTTCAGTCACTCGCAGAATTCCTATTTCTGACGATATTTTTTTTTGTTTTGATAATATGAAACTCGTCCTCTGTATTGCTACATAATGTAACACCACAATTCTGCTCGCGTAGATATCTGGTGCATCATGGCGCCATTAATATGCACTATTACAGCCAATAACGATTACTTCAAACGTATAATGCAGCTGAAAAAAGGGACACAACATAAAAGAAAAGAACACGTCAGAGGAGTCACCAACTCGACCAACATATCTTTCTGCAGAATATTTTTCATACAGTGGGTCTTGCCTCCATCGTTCTTGCCTTCTGTTTGGCGGCCTTTTATTTACAGCAAACGATGTGTTTAGGTGAACACCAACAATCCCAACATATGCCCTTCTTAACCATTTCTTAACCGTTTCATTCCATGATCTCACTGGCTTTGTTCTTCCAGTGATGTTCGCGTTTTTGTGTATTTGTAGTTATTGTCAAGCTTTTCGTATTATATTACATAGCATTAGAGGTTGACCTGCAATGTGAAACGGTTACTATTACTTGTTAGTGTATATTGTAGCCCTTTTTGTATGCCTTGTAGATGGGGGCTCAGGCGCTTTTTAAGTGAATTGTTTTTCACTTTTTGCCCGAGAATTCCCGCATTATGATGATGCAAATAAACTTCAACGTCAGCTTCAACTTCAACTTCAACTTTTAAAACCTGTCGAATGAAACGTCCACCTCCACTATCCCATGCACCTCCAAGACCTAAATATACAATTACAGTTTTAAGGTATCATAGCGTACGACTAATATCTACTGCTATTGATTCATTAGAACTTACTCCACAAAAAGCGGCGTTCTTTATGAACAACATATTGCAATCACACCTGTCCGCCGCACTCTGACGTATCGTTCCTATGACATCCCCGCTGCTCCGCTTTCCTCCTTCTCTGGTCCTTACCTCCAAACGCGCCGTTTTTTTACGTCAGGTAGGTACTTACTTCCCTACATCATTGCAGACAATCGCTTTTATCAGCATGTTTCCTGCTAATAAGACCTTTGCAATGAGTTGAATCCAACACTGGCACAGAAAACGCCCATGCTCACCTTTCATATGTGGCCTTGAATGTCCAGTCACGTTAGAGACTGCGTTAAGACGCTCGTGTGGAAACTAACTTCTTGGAAACCAGTATTGTCACGCGGTCGTGACCGGTTGCATAAAAATATATAAAGTAGCGCGGGGCAGTATAACTGACATGCGAGCCTTGCGTGACTCCAGAATTGGCCTATGCTGCGAGAACGTCAAAATTCCGCCGCTTGGATGCATCATTCATGTTAGGTTGGTATTGCTGACGCTTCCCAAAACAAAGATGGTGGATGGAAACTGTTACCTTCCTCGTAAAATACTGAATCGAAAAGTTCCTGCAATACAACGTCTCTACAAAAAAGAACGCAAAAAGTCAAGGGGCGTGATGCTCTGATATTGATGCGCGGATACTTGTCTTCAGAAACACACCGCAGCTGCAATGCGCATGCTCTTTAGGAGGAAAGGCCATGAGGTTGTGCTGTGCCCTTCGAAATATGCATGTTTTTTATAAGCCCTGATAAATATACGGATCGCAATACATCATATATCTCCTCAGGTACCCAGAAGTAACAAATGTAATGCAAAGCCAATAAGTATAGGTCGCCGTATGTCATGAAAAAAGCTGTATTGCTGGGTCGTTTCCTTGCAGTCACTGATTTTATCGGAGAAAAAATTAATAGTGCATTAAAACAGTGTATTCTATACTTGTCTTTATTGTTCACTCGTACGACATTTCTTCATCTGGTCGTCTCTGATATCTGATTTTTTATATTTGTCAATGCACGGCCTATTTCATGCAGTATACAAAACGACCAGCATAAATTACTCCAGTGTGCTTGTACCAGCGTTCCAGTGCGGCCGTGCTTTTTTCAAATGTCTCGACTAGAAAAGACTGCGCATTGGAAATTTTACTTTTTTTCGTTAAGTAAAGGCGCCCTGTAGCACACCTCAAATTCTATCGGGTCCACTTTCCATGGCACTCAATTATTCTAGTGAAATTAACAAACCAAGCTGATTGACGTGACAAACAAGTCATTATTGTCTCGAAAATTTCACAGCGGCTGCATGTTGCTTTGAAAGCGTTAGTTCATCCTCAGCCTTGCGATAGAAGCGATCAAATAAATGCGTGATTTATTCTTTTATTGCAACGGCACTTGAACAGGCGCTCAGTTGCGCGCTTGCGTCGGAGCAGGGGGCGCCCTCGGCGTTGTCGTGCCGTCGCAAAATTGACGCCACGAATGGCCCATGCATGGCGAATTCAATGTCGTCTAGAGACACGCGAATTGCGGTCGATAAGTAGACGCGCCACCGCGCTTCCCTCAACCAGCTTTGGCCAAATGCCTGTAGGAACTTTTTCACTCTACAAGCGTTGTCCCAAGCCCATGCTCTATCACAGAGAGGGCTGTCTTTCTGCTTCGCTTTTCGTGCAAGCGTAGCGCGCGCAAGAAAAAATCACCCTCTTTCAGAATCGCTACGTGCGCAACATAATGGCGTAGGCATGCTTAAAGCTTAAATTTATGAAATTACGTATGTATATGGCCGCGCTCAAATGCAGTCGCACAATTGCTAAAGCAGCGAAATTTTACCGTGACATAAGGAACCTTTTGCAACGCTTCCCAACGACGGTGCTAAAGGTTTTTCAGCCACGAGCGCAGCTCCTTGATCCTAAGTTCTGCTTACGGCGCCATCACTGGCAAGGTGTCTTTCCCTGAGAGTTGCAAATTGTACATTTGTTATTATGGTCCGTGGCATCAATTCATGTTGCAAGCAGGCCAATAAGTACTATTATGCTGGTTCATTGATCAATGCAGACAGTCTCCAGCACTTAATCCTTCATTTACTCCTACTTCATGCTGACATTTGGTAGTGTGCGCTTTGTGTGCTTTGAGATATGGACAGTTCTAATCGAGCAATGTGAAGTCTGAGTTTGTCATTTTCTCTTTATTATGTCAAACCATGCAGTATGCCTTCATCCGCAGAACAGCAGCGAGTCACCGATGTTTATGTCGACACACCCGATGTTCTTATCAAAATCAGGCGCAACCTACACTGCGTAAAGGTGTTGTGCATCGAAATAAACAAATCATTTGAGATTTCTATTTGCCCAGTATCGAGGTCACCATATATGACAGAAACATTTTTGAAGGCTGGACACGGAGCAACTTCGGGTGGTTCCAAATCTTAAAACTGTGAATTTCTTTAATGGGCATTTCACAAAAATGAAAGTAGAAGTAGGAGTTAAGTGTGTGAAACTTCACTGACCATCCAATATTTCATCAATACTGGAAAGCTATGAATGGAAGAAGAAACTACTGTCCGAATATTCGAGCTTATATTCCACGCAAGCAATAAATGCAGTCAGCGACTCCAAGGCCAAGTAAGAAATTTAGCCAGAGGATGAATCTCGCCCGAAGTATAAAGGATCTTGGTCAATCTCCAAGACCAAATAAAATCCTAATTATATCGGCGTCAGCACAGTCCTCTCTGCCGGCAACGAGACGACTCATACCGCGACTCCAGAACTTACACGCCGAACCGCAGACGCACCACCACAAGGGTCGAGACGAGACCGCATGGTTGCCTACAAAGAAATCATGAACTATTATCGATTTGATATCGCCCGGTATCTTTCCACGCTTAACAAGCAGCAAGCGGTGGCCTGGCTCCTTTTCAAACACGTACCCGAACCCACCGGTAGGGAAGTGCGGACCTACCTCACATACAGAGCACCTCCCAAAGGCGGTCCGACAATGTGTCACAAACACTAATGATGAGCCATGGGAGACCGTGCTACTGAACACAGATCCAGAGGGACAGCTCTGGACAGTCCAATGGGCCGAGGACGCTGCCAGAACCCAGAGGTTCCTGGCTGTCGTCTAGGCGTGGGACCTGCAACATCGAGGACGCCAGAATCATATAATAGTTTCATCCTCCTGCTGCTTACATTTAAATGGTGCACTCTGATCTCATCACACATTTGCCTCTTGAGTTACAAGTAAATACAAGTAAATATGAAGACGCCTGTGAAGAATTTCGCGTAACGGTTAGAGTGCCTGAAAGCTCGAAGATCTGCGCCAGGAAAGTGTGTAAGCCAAGTCGAGCGGGCTTCGTAATAGAAACAAGAGTAACGCTGAAGCTGAAGCTGCACTGTGTCCTGCTGCGTGAATGTTGCTACAAGCGTTGCTATTTTATACCCGACAAGGTTGACACAGTAATGCTGACAACACGTTTGCCTGGAATGGCTTCCCCGGTTCCAAGCGCATACGACCTGAAGGAAGATCTAAGAATAGTGCTCCGTCGGTCAGTTTCTAAAGGCCTCGCAAAATTCAAGCTAAAAGATAGACTATACCAGCTACTTGGTAGAGTTCTTTGCTGCAGAATCTAAGAAAGTACAGAATGAAATGGAACGGTCACTAGCAAGCCATGACGTTGACAAAATAAAATCTGTAAGTTCAAAGTGTCATTGTGGCCCGCTTTGGTGCTTTTTTGGTTCGTCCTTTGCTAAATACACTGAAATCTTGTCGTTCATTAGTTGAATTCTTTACAAAAATTATTATTGAGAACTTTATGTCGAAGCAAGTAAAACGAGCTCTTAAAATTTCCACTTCTTTCCTTACAAAAGATACGGACATTTCTGAAGAGCATGCTCTAAGCATGAAATAGTGTGTGCAAGATGGCAGCTGCCTTGAATATACAAGTCGTACTTCGTTAGCTTAGTGTCTTTATTCGAAGCTGTGTTTAAACATTTTTTCTCAAGAAGTATATTCCGTAAAAATCAAGACACCAAGAAGTGTTTTCGTTAAAAACGATAAGCCAATGCTTTTTTCACGCCAATGAAAACACTAAGCCCACTTCAACAGAATGTTTCGTCACCAGCACTTGTGTGAGCCGAGCATCCAAATGTGATACAAAAAAAGCTATTCCACGTTTTTATGACGGTGCGGCCCTGCATTCATATGAGCTAGCTGAGCTATCCAGATGGCACTGAGGAAGAGGAGTATGTCATCAAACTGTGGCAGCTGTTAAATTAGGCTAAAATTATTTCATATCTCAAGCAGTACATACCTGGGAGTGTCATGGCTATGTCATGGCTACAAGCGGCACTGACTAACGTTTCCAGGTTTAACTGCACATATATACCAAATAAAGATGACGAGAGGATGACCACCGCCGTAGGTCAATTAGTAGAGCACTGGACGCGTTATTTGAAGGTTGCAGGTTCGGTCCCTGCCGACTGCAAGTTGTATTTTCGTCCATATTAATTTCTTCCCTTTCTTCACATTTGTATCGTAATTACTACAAAGAATGCCCCGTATGTTTTCCTTGGCTCAATCGTCTCTTGGTTTTCACTAATGTTGTGTCTAACAAAGAAAAAGAGCGCTGAAAATTCCCTTCCTTTCGTTCATTCATAGCGAGGGTCTTGTTCTGGCAGACTTTATGCCTTCAAGTAGCATGCGAGGGATCATTAGTCCGCTGCCAGCGCCTAACAACATCACGTCTTACGTGACGCCGGCAGGCAAAGAGAAGAGTTTTCCATGCTCGCCGTCATGGCTACGAGCGGCGCTGACTAACACTCCTAGCTTTGAATGCACAGATATCCAATAAAGGCGACAGGAGGGCGACAGCCAACGTAGCTCAATTGGTAGAGCGTCGGACATGTTATTCGAAGGTTGCAGCTTCGGTGCCTGCCGGCGGCAAGTTGTCTTTTTCGTCCACGGTAATTTCTTCACACTTGTATCATGATTACTACAAATAACGTCCCCAATGCTTTCATTGGTTCGATTATCCCGGGGTTGTCATTTTCGTTGTGGCTAACAAAGAAACTAAGCCTTTAAATCTTCCCTTGTTTCGTTCTAGCTACTAAACCGTATCACAGAAGCGAATTCGCCGCTTGTATAGTAAGCAAAGTAGCCTATCTTCCCTTCTGATCCCATAAACCGTTGTAATACATATGACAGTGCTAATGAACGACAAAGTAATAATCATAGTGGGATACAATCTATCGATTTGATCCATCGACGCTAATTACTATCGCCTCTAATTAAAATAGGGCATGACAGGACGCAGCGTTGTCAAAAACTTATGCCTATACACTAATGGAACCGCTGCCATTTACTGCTCTCACGAATCACGTGTCTTGGGATATTGCACCGCTTCTCCAGGGCCTCTTCCCTTGCTAATCCGCTTTGAACAACCTGCTGCGCTGCCAAGTACCTACGTTCCTACATCATTGTCATGAGTAAGGAGACGACGAAGACCACGAAGTAGGAGGAGAAGCTCGCGGAACAGGCACGAGCGCGTGCATGGAGTAGCACACGGCTTGAAGCGCGTGACACGAGCCGTAATGCAAGATGAATGCGCGATGAGCTGGCATTGCTTGCGTGGCTACGACAGACGACGGTCGCATCGGTAGCTACGTTCTACCGACGGGCGCAGCAGACGTTCGACTCCAGAGGCCGGGACGCTGGCACTCCGTGGCGTGGCCGTTCACCTCGGCGACGCTCGGGCGAGGCTCCTCGGAGGTGCTGCAGCATCTTTCGGCTGGTCCGGACGCACCCGCCGCAGTCCCCCTTCGAACGTCGGCCCGCAGCAATGGCCGGGACGCCACGTCGTCACTTCAAGAAGGCCGGTCTCGTCCGCTAGGCATAACGGACGACGACACCGTGCCACGTCACCGACCGGGAAGAGGCTTACGGCAGCGCAGCTTGACCTTGATGCATCAGAGCGACGATTGAAGAGGATCGTCGGTTACATCGACCGCAGACCCAACCCGACGCGAGTTGGACTTACGGCGATGAACGGAATCAAGTAAGAAAGTTCGATTCCGACTGCGGTTCGACTGCGAGGCCTAAGTGGCCAGACTGACGTTCGGGACTGCGGTTAGGCGCAGCTGAACTTGATTAGTTTCCTTTTGGAGATTTGTTTGTAATTTCTGAGGTTTTCGCTGTTAGTTGGGTTTTTATTGAGTGTTAAGTTTTCTCTATTAGTTTTTTTCCTTGTTTGTTAATAAACCCTGTTTGCTGTGCCGACCAGCGTCCTCTCACGATCCATCTCCACTAACACACGCCTCCGAGATCCGCGACAATCATCGAAGATCGCTTTGCTTTTTTATGAGAATTATGCTGGACTACAAGCAGGCCCGTAGTCAGGGGAGAGGCTGCCCCCCCCCCCCCCCCCGAAATTCGGATGGAGGGGGGGTGTTTTAACGGGAATAAGTAATGAAAATACGGGTTTTTCAAGGCCTTCAACAGGTACCCCCCCCCCCCCCCTACGAAAAAAAATTCCTGGCTACGGGCTTGACTACAAGCTCTGCGAGTATACAAATACGTTCGTGCACAATCGGTCCAAGTTCGCATTTTTAATATTAAACCTGTAGTATCAGCCCACCATATAGACTCCGTTAAGATTTCGAGTACACTTATCGCGAGTATTAAAACCAATCCATTACTCATTTTCGGTGCCAAGGAAAAGGCACCTAGCTTACACTCTAACTTTTCAGTCTTTCGTGTGATCGTTACATTGCTACGCATAATGTAATGGGGTATACGCAAATGTAAATTATATCTACCTTGTAAACCGATGAAGCCGAAAGATCTCCTGCAGCTCAAACGCTAGTAAAATTGAGCAGACAAAGTGAACTAACGCAATGTCTGCGTTTCCGAATAAGACTGGAAAGACAGGCATTCAGCTGACATGCATTAGAACTTCAGGAACAAAGGGCAGGGAGCTCGCGCGGCCATTTAAAAGTCGTGCACACTTCCAAAATGCCAGAATAACACGCAGGTCCTGATATATTAAATTTCTCTCTAAGTAGTGAGAAGCAACATATGCGACATATAGATGACGATAGGTGAATATAAGGCAAATCAAATATCGCTGGCTCGTAGCCAAAATACCCAACTTGTTAATAAAAAGCGAAAGAAAAAACAACGCAGTGGACTGTTTAGAGCACTATTGTTACTTGCATTAAGAACATTTTTTAGTGACACGTCCGGTTTTCCGAATATTCAGAAAACGCGTTTTAAAAAATGAAACGTACTAAATCGATGGTAATTGTTCAAGTTCAAGAGCTATATTGAATGCGTATAATAGTAGAGCGTAAGTTTACACGAGTTAATGGTGAATAATTGTCAGAGTAATTAATAAAAATTAATTGAACGACTTCATTAAAAGAGCAGACGCTTGTTTTGTGTGTAGCTGGGATCGTTACAGTACCTGACGGAGCAGATCTCAACCATGCGCTTATTTCCACGTGGCCTCCAAAATCCGCTTCGGCAGCGTCTTAATTAATAAAACATTTCATGCTTAAGAAGTGCGAAAAAACACAGGGACGTTGAAGAGAATACACACAAGACGCACTGTTCGTGTATTTCCTGCTTCGTTGCCGTGTTTTGTGTTTTAGGGGCGAAGCTCCTTAAGGCATGGGCTAGTCCGGCGTCGCCGTCGTCGTAGCCACCTCTATGCACATGCAAGGTATACGCCATGACGATGACGCTCACGCAACTTCAGGCTAGATCCGATACAAGAACCATTGTCTCTGCATTTCACGGACCACAAATAACCACTATATACGCCATGACGATGACCATGACGCTGACGCAACTTGAGGCTAGATCCGATACAAGAACCATTGGCTCTGCATTTCACGGACCACAAATACCCACTATACGCCATGACGATGACCATGACGCTGACGCAACTTGAGGCTAGATCCGATACAAGAACCATTGGCTCTGCATTTCACGGACCACAAATACCCACTATACGCCATGACGATGACCATGACGCTGACGCAACTTGAGGCTAGATCCGATACAACAACCATTGGCTCTGCATTTCACGGACCACAAATACCCACTATACGCCATGACGATGACCATGACGCTGACGCAACTTGAGGCTAGATCCGATACAAGAACCATTGGCTCTGCATTTCACGGACCACAAATACCCACTATACGCCATGACGATGACCATGACGCTGACGCAACTTGAGGCTAGATCCGATACAAGAACCATTGGCTCTGCATTTCACGGACCACATATACCCACTATACGCCATGACGATGACCATGACGCTGACGCAACTTGAGGCTAGATCCGATACAAGAACCATTGGCTCTGCATTTCACGGACCACAAATACCCACTATACGCCATGACGATGACCATGACGCTGACGCAACTTGAGGCTAGATCCGATACAAGAACCATTGGCTCTGCATTTCACGGACCACAAATACCCACTATACGCCATGACGATGACCATGACGCTGACGCAACTTGAGGCTAGATCCGATACAAGAACCATTGGCTCTGCATTTCACGGACCACATATACCCACTATACGCCATGACGATGACCATGACGCTGACGCAACTTGAGGCTAGATCCGATACAAGAACCATTGGCTCTGCATTTCACGGACCACAAATACCCACTATACGCCATGACGATGACCATGACGCTGACGCAACTTGAGGCTAGATCCGATACAAGAACCATTGGCTCTGCATTTCACGTACCACAAATACCCACTATACGCCATGACGATGACCATGACTCTGACGCAACTTGAGGCTAGATCCGATACAAGAACCCTTGGCTCTGCATTTCACGGACCACAAAGCAGTAATAATGAAGGCAAAATGAAATCCACAACTCAACACGATATACCATTTATAACCAATAAACATTGTATATAACTCAACACGATATACTATTTATAACCAATAAACATTGTATATAACTGTACCCCGCTTTGTCACTCATTTACATGCGTGAGTGGGCAATGTCACGGGTGATTTACGGTAACACCGAACGATCCCACTGCTTCGCCCACTCATCATCATTCACTTCGTGGAGATGCCGTGATTTTTTTCTTGTTTTTTTTTTTCGCAATTCTCAAACATGAAACGATTCCAACCATTTCATTCACAGGTGCAAAGTACCACATTTATATGATGTATAAGCGAAGTGAATTACTGTACAAAATCTTCTGATGGCAACTGTGTATTCCTGCAGGGGGCAAAAGCACTTTGAAGAAGAAATCCAACTTAGCGCTTTTCTTGCTTATCGCTCCAAGAGTTTGGTTCGTAGAGTTCAGGTGCCGGCATATTTCTCGCGTGCGAAAATATGCCACTGATATCGCGTACATTTGTAGCATAAAAATTATGCCGTCTAGGACGAAATTTTCCTGGGGCCGAGAGTTCACCTGAAAGCACCATCCGATACTAGACAGTTAAATTATTGACGCGCGTAAAGCGCGCAACTGTCGCTTTGGTGTCGTTACATGACTTCTTCCGCATGCTTCTTTTTACAACCCAGGTTTTGTTTCCTCTTAAATGCGAAGCATTTCTTTGCGTACTGTAAGCACTTTTGTGTTTCTGTCTACGTATCTATCTATCTATCTACGTATCTATCTATCTATCTATCTATCTATCTATCTATCTATCTATCTATCTATCTATCTATCTATCTATCTATCTATCTAGCCGCCTTGACGTTCTTCGTTTTACATTCCAATCTGTTGCTACCGCATTCATTGCCTCGCCCTTGCGGTGAAACTGTGAGCCCTTTTATTGCGATAGCAATTATATGGACACTTGCGGCTGGTTTTCGCCGTCGGCGTCGGCGTCGGCGTCATTTGCCGTATATGTATAGTATATATATAATCGGCCCCGCCCGGGGTTCGTGAGCGTGAAAAGACGCGAAGGGGGGGGGGGGGGGGGGGGGGGGGGGTCCCTCGAGCGACCTTCGATTTTACGAGCGGGGGGCGCGCGCGTTATCTCCCCTTCTCGGCGGCCGACAGCGGGCGGGGGGGGGGGGGGGGGGGGCGACGTTCGATTTTACGAGCGCGGGCGCGGGTGCGCGCGTTATCTCCCCCTTCTCGGCGGCCGGAAGCGGGGGGCCGGTGTACCCTTCTACGTGCTGCGCTCTCAACGCGAAGAGAATTCTCTTAAACAAGCGTTTTCTAGAGTTGCGTGAGATCGGATCCAAAAAGAGTTAGCTGCCAGCCTCACTTCGTATAACATTACAATTTGTTGCTATCGCATTCATTGCTTCACCCTTGCGGTGAAACTGTGACTTTTTTTTTCTTGAAGTGTGGGGTTCTTTAACGTGTACCTAAATCTGAGTACATGGGTACTTTTGCTTTTTTGTATGTGTTTTGGTTGCTATGAGACATGCCCTTCCATCATAATACTATTGCGCCCCCCATGGAAATGCGGCCGCCGTGACCGGGAACTTAACCGGCGACCTCAGCTCAGCAGTTTTCATTATATCGCATTCTTTCATCATAAGAGAAGTTAAGGCAAGCAAATTACATAGACAAAAGCTCACAGGGTCCCGTATGCGCTCACCAAAGACGACTGGAAGGCAAAAGCCATCTTCTTTCTCCTCTCACTCGATATATTGATCCTGCCACGCCACCATCCGAAAGCTTTCTGTACCTAAATGGGTATTCCCACGGGGGACAAATCCTCGGTGGATAAAGGCGGGGCCTAGTGACGTCAACTCGCGAGGAGAATTCCTCACAAATGACCCCCCGCTCACACGGAAGAGGCGAATGGAGGGGGAGACCAGTGTTACCAGGCTACTCTGGTTACTTGTACCACACATATCACCAGCTGCTGACGACGAAACCACCGGCGCGCTGCCGCTCTCTGCCGGAGCCAGTGCAACAATGTGGCCAAACACCTGCGCGAAATTCCGCTGTATCCCCCCACCGCGGGGGGCTGTTTAACCTGTCGGGGAAAAGGTCCCCGTCTCCTCCGAGGAGGCGCGAGGAGGTCGCGCGCACTCGCTAATCTGTGACGTCGTTGCCACGTGATCCGCAATCCCTGCGGTTCCCCCCGAGGATACTTCCTCCGTGTGAATACCCCCATAGGCGTGCGCACGAGGGGGGGCAGAGGGGCGGCCGCCCCCCCCTAGTCACCTAAGAACCTAAGAGGGGGGGGGGGGCGCAAAGTCTGCCTCATACATTGGCTTAATAGGGAAGGGGGGCGCTGCGACGAACCTTCGCCCCCCCCTGAACGGTAACCCTGCGCACGCCTATGAATACCCCTTAACGGTTTTCCACTGCCTCCATGATCGGAGGCACGTCACCTGGTTTTGCACTGCCTCCGTGATCGGCCTACCTGTGACCAAGCTACGAAGTCATGTGATTCGACGTCATGTGACTTTACGTCACGTGACGTCACGAGGTATCGGACCCCGACCTGAATAATCAGCGTAGCCTGGTTCAACGGGCGCGAGATATGGCGAAGAAGGCCGCCCACATTGGGCGCACAATCCGCTTGCTCACAATCAGGGTTGCCAGGTTTGGCTACTTTGGACCAATTTGGCTACTTTTTTACGCCGATGGCGGCAAAAAAACTGTTGGCTACTTGGCACCTTTCTGGCCGCTTTTTCTTTCCCTCGATTGAAGCAATGTTATCAATGTCTGTTGACGTCGAATGCGCTTGTTTCAGTATATGGTACCAAACATGGCAGTCAAAGGGTGCTTTCAGTTCTAAAAATTCAATTCGGCACTTTGATTACGCAGATAGGGAACTTTATTGAAAAGGATGGCGCAGTATCCTAAGCAGCCGCAACAGTCAGTGGTGGCGATCACAACCTAAATACAAAAAAAAGTACAGGTTTATAAACTGCCAGTCACACAGGCTTCGCGCACACAAAAAAATGATTTTGGATGCGTGGCTGGGACTCAGCGAGAACTATTGCATGGGGCGTCATTTTGCGGATCACCCATTGCTGAACGCGACTTCATTTAAACAACAGTTCGACGTGAACAGGAATCGAAAGCGGTTTGCATCCAGGGCGATCTGCACTCACCGACATTAGAAACCGGATATCCCACATTTCAGGTGAACACTGAAAAAATATTCACGCATCTCCACGAAGTGAATCATGACGAGTGGGCGAAGCACTGCGGATCGTTCTTACCGTAAATCGCACGTGCCATTGCCCACTCGCTCATGTAAATGAGTGACAACGCGTGTGTACAATATATGCAATGTGTTTTTGCCGTTGAGCCACCGTTTCCCGCGCCCTCAAATCCGGGGTAGCAGCTTGTTGTCGGCGTTGCCGTTTTGCCGCTGCTTCCCGAGCTCTCGCCAACGGGGTAGCTTGCTGTCTGCGTCGGCGTTGCCTTTCGCGGGTGAGAGCACGTTCACGTTCGTTTTCTTCCATGGCAGAAATCGAATGTGTGGTCTGGAAAGCGCTTATTCTTCATCGTCATCAGCTTCATCGTCATGGCCGTGTAGTGGGTACCTTGCATGTGCTGTGCCGTGAGCACGAACAACGCACAAGAACGGAAAAGCCTAGACCCTAAGGTGCTTCGCCCCTAATACAAGGACACAAGTGGCAAAGGCAGCAACACAAGCGCTACCAACAGTTGTTAGTGAGCGCTTTATTGCCCCCTTGGCCTCTTGTGTCCTCGTTGTTCAGTCCTTTTCTTTAGACTGTCCTGCCAACTCGCCCAAGAATAAATTCTTCTAAAGATATCCGACGAACTACTTGTATCATTTCTTAGGCTGAGGTAGGGACTGCAATTCCGCATTCCTCATCACAGAATAAGTTATTGCAAAAGTAGAAACAACTTGCGCTTCAAGGCCAGCAACTGCGAGTTTTGAGCGCACTGATCATACCGTAGATGTTTTTTTATTGTCGCAACTTCCAGTCATTTAAAAAAAAGTCACGTAAAACGCTTGAAGAATCAATCCTTCAAACAGCGTAAACAGTACGACATCATGCATGAAATGATTGCTGAAGTCAAGGAATTTATGCTGGAATCGCAGGAATTGTGATTTTGAAGTGTTCGTGCTGCACATATTTACATTTTCGCTAGAAGGCTCCTGCATTTAGCCGTTTAAATAAAAATGTGGAAGTGGTTTGCAGATATGCGCAACTACTTTTGGCTTCTTTTACTGCCCTTGGTTCAAGTTGGCTTCTTTTTTGGCTAGTGTTTCCAATTTTCTCGATGTTTCTTGTTTTTTCGACCTGGCAACCGTGCTCACAATAAACGGTCATTCTCTTTTGTATTTTGTGAAGTTTTTTGGTGGAAAGCAGCGCTTCTGGACGCGGACGAAATAATTAGGCACAAGTACAATACAACACGGGCGCTCACTTGGAAATGAATTTTATTGTTACGATAGGCACATGTAGCCAAAAAAAAGGCTAGTATTGGGTCGAACCTACGCCAAGACTGAGGCGGGCAGTTAGGAGGTAGTATAGAATGAAAATATAAACTTCAGTTTCTGCAATCATCCATCGCTTGAGCTGAGACATTGATGACTATGCAAACTTTTGTGCCAGAAGAAATAGACCCAGATATCTATATCTGAATACAAAGCATAAAAGTGTTCAAAAGGCAAACTGTGCAGATTAATTGTACTTTTCGACACTGCTACCATGACGCCCGGCACTTCTAGCTGTTAAGTGTACTGCAATTCAACACTTTCCTATTGGATGTACACGCGTAAAGTGCGGTGGCGTGCGGTGGAGTCCGCTGGTACATTACTTGCTCTCATGAATGAGTGATTTTAATTACACAGGCTGGAGTCTTCTATAACACGCGTCAGCTGAACAACATTGGGCGAGCAAGGGTAACTAACACCAGGAACATGTCTTCCGTAACGACCTTCACAATAATATTCACTTACTTAAATGTTGGGTTCCGGCTGAGGCTTTCCTCTTTCGCCAGCTGTTGCTTAATTGAAGTGCTTATGTCATCACAACGTCTTCACCTCTTCTGAAACATAAGCCTAGTTTCCTTTTCAACGTGACACCGTAGACTGCGTTTTCCAAGGGTACACCAGCTTAGAAGGACTGGAAGTTGAGCAGGGTTCGCCGGGGCAGTGTCCGTTACGGTGCTCTGCTACTGACCCGAAGGACGCGGCTTCGATCGCGTCCGCGGCAGTCGCATTTCGATGGAGGCGAAATGCAAAAGGCCCGTGTACTGTGCGATGTCAGTGCACGTTAAGGAACACCAGATGGAATGGAATGGAAAACAACTTTATTGGGTCCTGCGGAACGCGACTGGGTCGCACACCCGTCTCAGTCCCACGTAGAGAAGAACACCAGAAGGTCCAAAATTTCCGGACCTCTCCACTACGGCATCCCTCATAATGATATCGTGGTTTTCGGGACTCCCTAAGCCCCAGATACTACTGTTAAAGTCAAGCAGGTTTTTACTAATTCGGCGTGCGGACATGAACACAAGCGAAGGGAAATAAAATTCAATAGCGGGAACAGAGGTTATGCGCTGGAAAGCATAACATAACATAGCGGTTTCACTTCTTTCTTCAATGACTTGTGTTTTCAAAATAAAATACATTGCAGCTAACGTTAATCTTACGGACTTTACATCTGTGACCAGCACCATTGATGTTGTTTGTTTTTAACGCAGAAGTGTAGTGTGAGAGACGGCGGGCAGCACTGCGCGCGAGTGCAGTAAGAGCGTTGTCCATCAAAAATATGATTGTCTGAAGCTTCGTTCTGAGCCCTTTAAGGGGTATGATGAACAAGCACAGAGAGATGAATTTGCTCAATTTCAAAAAGTAAATTAAACGGATCTTTAGTTGAACGGATATTAAACGTGTGTTTTTGTTTTTTTGTAGGTTCAACACTGTGACTAACAGCGTTGCTTATTTACACGGATAATGCAACATTCAGGATTGCGAATTTATTCTTACTTGCTTGTTTTCTTTTCTTAATTCTTTTTTTACCAACTGAGGCATTCTGGGCCACCCGGCCACATATAAGATACATATGTAGTTATGTTAAGACGGCCGTGTGCGCGAACACGCCCCCAAGAAAGCAATAGACATACGTCCAGAACCTGCGGGCCAGCACCCGCCCCCGCCGTCGATGCAGTGGTCATATTTGCTGTAAGTAATCATACGATGTTAGATTTAGCAGCGTTATTTTTCTGCCGTATAGGCACCGGGCAGTGGAGTTCTGTAGTGTGACTGCAGCGCCAGAGCGCACAGCCTAGCAGATAAAAAAAAATTACACCATCTCCCGCTAAAGGGAACCATGTGTAGATGTGAAGCAGCGGGCGCTAACGCTTACACTGGCGGCGGCGTTGACGCTGGCGCTCATCGCAGCGTTGCGCAGGAGAGAAAACTGGGGAGAGGCAAAGCACGCAGTGATGGGGCGGTGTTTCCTACTGGAACATGCCAATCGCTGCTAATGGGCAATGAGAGACAGAAGACTCCGACTGAACACAGAGACCCGCAGTCCGCTTTTAGTTAACGCGCACGCTGCGAATTTTTATTGTTTAACAACGCACAGGAGAAATCTCCCGCCGGCACCACCTTGCAGGTCAAGATTCAGTGCCATATATACGGGGTGGCCAGTGAACGGTTGTGCAGCGCGAGCAGTCGGTTTTTTTCAACCAAGAAACTCGCTAGGCAGACGCTGCCTGCGTCGGTGTCGCGAGGCGAGAGAGGGGGGGACGCGCATGCGCAGTGGTAGTGTGGACGCCGCGGGCAGGGATGCCTAGAGGAGAGAGAGGGGGAAGCGTAGGAGAGAGGAGGACGCGCATGCGCAGTGGGGAGTGTGGACGCCGCGGGCAGGGATGCCTAGAGGAGAGAGGGGGGGGAGCGTAGGAGGGAGAGAGGAGGGGAGGCGCATGCGCAGTGAGGGTGTGGTTGCCGCGGGGAGGGATGCCTAGAGGAGAGAGAGGGGGAGAGGAGGTTTTTATTTTTATTTTTTTAAAGGGTTTGCGCATGCGCAGTAAGGATGGGCACGCGGCACACCACCACCACCGGATTAAGCTTCGCCATAAGATGCTTCACATCTAAAAGCAAAATTGAGACGGGGCCGGACAAAATGAAATGCGATGCGCGCGTCTCCCCCTCCTGCATGAGTGGGCGGACTGTGGCCGGGCTAGAGGGAGATGCGCGCGCGTGTCTGTTTTCAGCGTTCCCCTAGCGACCAATATCAGCGAACTTTGGATGAGCCACTGCGTAGGGAGCTTTCATGTGTTCGCCTCCGTGCCTCTGAGGCACGGAGGCGCGCACATGAAGGCTCCCTACACCTGCGAGCAACGCAGCTCCCTCTATACTGTAAATCACAACGCCACCGCGTCCCCTAGTTCTGTCGCACTGTCACAACCAGCGCATCCTCTATTAGGGCGAAAGCCTTTAATGTCTCATGCTCACGTCCGTCCGGCCTCCGTCCGTCCGTCCATCCACCCGTGTCTGTCCGTCCGTCTGTCTGTGTCCGTCCGCCCGTCCGTCCATCCGTGTCCGTCCGTCCGTCCATGTCCATCCGTCCGTCCGTGCCCGTCCGTCCGTCCGTGTCTGTTCGTCCGTCCGTCCATCCGTCCGTCCGTGTGTCCCTCTGTCCGTCCGTCCGTCCGTCCGTGTCCGTCCATCCGGCCGTCCGTCCATCCGTGTCCGTCCGTCCGTCCGTCCGTCCGTCCGTGTCCGCCCGCCCGTCCATCCGTTAGTCCGTCCGTGTCCGTCCGTCCATCCGAGCCCTGGCACGGTGCCAGGTGGCCGCCGGGGTGCGCAAACGGACGCCGGTCGCGTCGAACTCTACAGCGCTCGCGCTTTGCTTGCGTAGCGTCGCTCTGCCCAGCGTTTACAATCATGCAAGGAGGGACACGCGCGCATCGCGTTCCATTCTGACCGACCCCGTCTCAATGGACACAGGCGTTCGTCGAACACACTGGAATTTACAAAGTGTCCCTCAATTCAAGCGCTGGAACGCGGATGGCGTTTCCACGATGCGCAAAGCGCGAGAAAATATGAACGCATGCGAACAGAGGCAGATCAGTCTCACGTCTCGCTTGGATTTGCGGTAAAAAATTAAAAAAGAAAAATTGGGGGTAAGCTTCGCCCTCAAGGGTTGAGCGCGATAGCGATATCCTGTCCCTAGTGGGTACTTCAATCACTTAGTGCATACTATGTAATGGGCAGCATGCTTTAAACCACGAGCAATTATGCGCGTGAAATGTTTTCGAACTTGCTATGTGCCCACTACGGGGTCTTAAGGGAATATGCGCAGTAACGTGTGTGCCTTTTGTAATGGGTGGCCGGCTTTAAACCACGATGTCGTTGTGATATTCACATGTTCTGATGCCTGATGCAATGTACGCTTATACCACGCAATATTACTGCGATATTACATGTTTTATTGTGACGCCTGTATACAGGACGCGTGTGTTTGTAAAGCATGAAAGTTATTTTCACTGCATTTCCAAGCCGGGGAAGTTATTTTTGCGGTATTTCCAAGCAGACGCGTGGCTGTGTGGTAGAACACCTGCTTGCCACGCAGACGGCCTGCGTTCGATCCTCACTCGGACCCGGAAATTTTATGATTTATTTTATGTGCATCTTTCTCAATTTTTCGGTCACGGACAAGATGATGATTTTTCGCTCACAACCAACGACGCCGACACCGA
>JALIZH010013910.1:52500-61211 GCA_030522465.1 Rhipicephalus appendiculatus | reverse complement strand
CACTTAACACTTTTGGAGACATATACATGTATTTTGTGTAAATCTTTGCACTCTCGACTTTTTTGTGGGAATTATCTCACAAATTTGTTGCGTTATGACTTCGTGTAGCCTTTATTCTGTGTTACTGTAGCGGAATAACGTTATTGGGGAATTGTACATGCTCTTGAAGTTTAGTTATGTTTCAAGGGATAGCTCTTGATTGACATAATTTGTAATATTCAATCTCTTTGTAATAATATATGTTTGGAAGTTCTATGCCTTGCTTTTACAGCGAAAGCTGTATATGGCTAGGTGAAACGAAAAACCGCTCGGCATCTGTGTCACGAGCGGTCTCCATTGGCTGTGCTATCTGTTACGTCGTTCTGAGCGTCGTACCCAAGCTCGCGCGCCATTGGCGCGATATCTTGCGCACGACGCTTGCAGGGTCAAACGCTTGCAGCAACGGCGCGCCGAAGAAGCGGCGTTGCGGGCATAACAGCGTCAACGTGATGATTGCGGGAGCGCGTTCGCCGGGGCGAACGCCCGCTTTCGGCGAGAGTTTCTCCAGCGGCACTTTGGCTTCGGCTACGACGTCTGTGACCACCTGTGGTTCGACCACAACCTGGCAACGATAATTGTGGAAGGCTTCAGTGCAGCGTCGGGTTGAACCCACTGCTAAACACCGGGGCCGCACATTTCAGCTTCGCTGGTTAACCATTTGTACGGAGTGCTTGGGCTGTGATTTTTTTCGTAAGCAGTGTGCACTAAACTGTACCTCAGACACCACCTACTTGTAACCTGTTAGTGTACTACGCAATATGAATGAGTGTTTGTTGATGGGCTCAATACAAATAATAAATGCGCACTATTTAAAAATGAGTGTTCTTTGATGTGGCTTCACACAGATATATTTGTGTATTCTGGTGTGGCACGCAGCATTTCTTTCGTATAACTTCTTTTTAACATGAAAGTGTGTTATGTCGGCGTTTACCAATACCTCAGCGACGCATTTCCGCCACGGAAATGACGTCGATAAAATGCACACGATCAGATGGCAAATAAAAACTTAAGAAAAGGAGATGTGTCAACGAAAGTCGAACCCACGACCACTCGGTCCCACTCGGTCCGTGACAACACAGGCCGCGCACGCTATCCACTGTGTCACGGTCAAACACTTCGGAGGCTTTACAAACGCGCCTTTTATATCTCACACTTTCCTCTCGCAGTGTTCATGGTCGGCGGGGATGTGTCGGCGTCTGAGAGCGATAAAGTGAAGTAATGCTTCATGAGCGTGGCCTCCGCGATTTTAGCTCCTCCGACATGTACCTTCCATTCAGCGCGTTTTCAACAAAAGTGCAGTTTTGTCCACGTCATCACACACTGCGAGGTGGCGACCTTATCCAAAACTTCGTAAAGAAGCCTCGACCTCGCTTATAGCACTCTCACATTAAAACTCCACGCATTTCCTCGAAGTGAATGATGACGATTGGGCGAAGCTAAGTCCTAAGGTCCATAATGTGTACGTTGAAGTCGCCGACTAGCATAAAGGGTTTGTGCTTCTAGGTGTTTTATATTGTTCTGTCGCAATTATGGTTGATATTAGTCTATTGTTAAACCTTTTCTTGTGTCTCACATCCACGAATGTTCCCGTGACGGACGTGGACGACGACAAGGCTAGGCCCTGAGGAGCTTCGCCCCTAAAATAGCTCTGCTGCCAGTTCCTGCCTCGCCTGGCTGTAACACCGCGTTCCCCGCTTATGCTCGCCCGGAGAAAAATTGCGACCGGGCTAGACAGAAGACACGATGCGCGTTGGGTTTTCCTCTAGTCCAGCCGTGGTGTTCAACAATAGACAGTTAAAGTTGGGCTTCCGCAGCAGTTCTGCGGACGAAGGTGAGCAACCATACCTAATGGCAAGCTGCGTCCGCAGAGCAGTAGCGGACGCTCAAGTAAAGCTATCTAATAACTCGGCTGTGGTGTTCATTGCCGCGGGATGGCGACCTTAGACCAAGTTCCGCGTTTAATCAGCGGTGCTCTTCTGGCTGTATACGCTCTCATCATATACTACAGCTACCACAAAGGTTTGTTGAACCATTGATCAAGGACGTTAGTCGTCGGGATGGAGATGTACCACCAAGCGTCAATGTGGGTGCGTCCACGTTACACGGTGTTATAGCTGTGAAAAAGCAATAACATTGTACAAGCTCACTTATATCAATGTACAGTAAACATTCAACTACATTTGCATACGTTTTACTTCCGTGATATACCGATTCCTATGACGGAGGGATCAACCACTATGAACCCGGACCTGTACTCAGGGCATACAGGGGTGATAAAAACAGCGCGAACTCAAGCGCTACCTTTGAGGACGCAGAAACTGACGCTGCTTCCACTAATCATTTTCTAAGCAGCTCACCTGTGGGACGGCGCGAAAAACTTCGTGCCAGACAATGCGAGCCGTGTACGGGCCAGTGTTATGGAGGCAGAGGTGGTGGCAGAGACGAACGTGCTACGCTCTGATCCGGCAAGAAAAAAAAAAGCAACGACACACAGGGAAGAATCGGAGTACAGCGCATCGTTATCTGACAAGCTGTAGACGCGACGTCAGCGCAGGTACCTCATTTGTTGTTCCAAGCCCGGTAATCTGCTCACCGTCGATGTTCCTGAAGAAAGCCCCCCATATCAGTGTCGGTTCTTGGGAAGAACGCTGACGTCAAAGAAAGGCTCAGCCCTTCAGGCTCTGTTACGCTGGAGCAGTGTGGATTATATATTGTCGCAGTGCGAGCAGTATATTCTCTCGACAGCGGGTGCATAATAGCGTCACGTGGTCGTTACGATGCAGAAGCGAACAATTCTTTGTTCGCTTTTTTTTTTGCATTTCAATATTCTCACCAATGGTCGCGGAACTGCATACTAGAAAAAAATTGGCTTTATTTGGGACTGTCGAACAGCCAGCAGTATAATCAGGGGTGGAACAGGGTGCATGGGTCTGGGAGCAGTCCTGGGAGCAGGCAAAAGTGCCTTTTGTAGCAGGCTTGGAGCAGCCAGAAAGACATTTTGGAGCCGGCTTGGAGCAGTCAGAAAGGCCTTTTCGAACCAGTCTGGAGCGGTCAGAACGTTCAGAGCAGATGTCGCCCCGTTTCACAGCACATGTGAAGTAACATTTGTCCAATGTTGTGTTTTTTTGAAACGCTAAGCTAAATTGTGCAATAGCCTTATTATCACGATAGCAATATGGACACTCTCGACGTCTTTTTGCCGTAGCCGTTATGTCCCGTATAAAGTCCCCATTGATAACATGCCCCCGCCCATCGTATGTTATGCGCGCGAGCGGGGGCGACGAACCCAGCTAAAGCAGAGATATAACGAGCCGGCCAGGCCAGTAGCCGGGGGGGGGGGGGGGGGCTAGGGGGCCCGCCTTCCCTTTCGAAATTCGGATGGAGGGGGTGCTTTACCAACCAAGGACAAATAATAAAAATAGGTGTTTTTGAAGGCCTTCAACAAGTTCCCCCCCCGAAAAAAATTCCTGGCTACGGGCCTGGAGCCGGCCCATCTCCGTCGCTCGTAGGGCGCTGCAATAAGATCACCCCGCTCGCGAGGCTTGCCGTCGCAACGGATAGGAAACACCCCGCCCGTCTTGAACGAGCACGAAAAGACGCGAAGGAAGGGGGGGGGGGGTGTCTCTCGGACAGCAACTGTGAACTTTGCTTCTATATAGGCACAGGCGCGCGTGCTAGCTCGGCAGCCCTCAGCGGTCGGCTCGCATATACTTCGACGCGCTGCGCTCTCATCGGGGGGAAGACTGTGCGAAAAGTATTGCTCTCCCTGGCGTGGCCGTATCCTCTTACACCAGCGTTTTGTAGAGTTACGTGAGATCGGATCCAAGAGAGTTAGCTGCCAGCCTGAATTCGTACAGTATAACAATTTGTTGCTATCACATTCATTTCTTACCCCTTGTGGTGCAACTGTGACTTATGTAGCTATGTACAGCCACCCATATTTCTTTAACCTGAACGCTCGAGCGTCAACCGTCGAGTTTATAAGCGCCGTTTAACGGAGCACAGCGGCGAAATGAACGAGAATACGCGCGCGTACTTAGAGCCTTGATTAGCAGTCCTGTGCACCTGTCTTTGCTAGGCTGTTCTAGGAACCGGACACCACCCCACTTCTCTTGAGCACTGTTACCGCCACCCTTCGTTTTTTTCTGAACGCTGCCATGAAGTTATAAAGAACATCATAGTTTCACCGCAAGGGTGAGGCAATGAATGCGGTAGCAATAAATTGTAATGTTATACGACGTAATGCTGGCAGCTAACTCTCTTGAATCCGACATTGCGTAACTCTACAAAACGCTTTTGTAAGAGAATACTGCCGCGCCAGGGAGAGAAGCTCATTTCGTTCAGTCTCCTCGCGTTGAGATCACATCACGTAGAAAGGTTTACGAGCTATACGCGCTGATGCCTGCCGAGATAGAGCGATCGCGACCGAACCCTTACGATCAAAGTTCACAGCTGCTTCTCGAGTGATCACTGCCTTGACGAAACCGAAACTATAACTATTTCAATGAAACAAAAAAACACGATGTTTCAGCCACGTTTTTGGACATGGGGCTTGATGGCTGTCGCACTTTGCGGCTAAAGTCGGGTGCTACGGCACAGTACGGCGCTGATAAACGAGTTTGGCGCAACAGGGGCGGTTCGGCGCAGGATGGCGCAGGCAAACAAGTTTGGCGCACAATGGCGCAAATGGCGCAGCTGTTCCACCCCTGAGTATAATACAAAGCAACACCTTGCCCTTTGTAGCGTGAATAACTCCACCGGAATAGTGTTAGCTTGCTGAAATTCAGCATTCTTGAAAAAAATAATTCTGACCTAGTGATGCGCACATTGTAAACAACATTCACATATACAAGTAATGCTTCACAGTAAATGCAATGACAAATTTAAAGGCAATAACAAAGTTGCACTCTATAGGCGCGCAACGTCGCATAGAGATGGAATCGTGTACCGTAGTGACAAAGAAACTCAGTCAAACACGTACGGAGAAATTTTCAAAGAAAAAAGACCAAGAAATTGAAATTGTTGCAGTGTGTAACGCTACCTTAGTATGCAATGGGACGCTTGAAGGTTTGTGCACTCTAGGGCAAGTATAAAGAATTCCCATACTTGGGTGTAGAGTCCCGCTAACTCCGAGGCCACAGGAAGAGTGTCAAATAGCGTTGCTATTTTGTCGACAGATCTGTTGATGCGTCTCTGTTGCATTAGAACAGCTGCGGCTTTTCTCTACAGTGTGGTCTTAATACGTCGTGGTGCACACGTGCGTTTTCGCTCTCAGTTGTTTCTACAACCGAGTTGTCAATGCGGAAGACCGAAAGGCCCATCCTCGTGGAATTAGGGACGCTGCTATTATGCGGACTATAAATGAAGAGCCCCGAGTGCCAGAAAAACACACTTCATTAAGTCGAAAGGGTAGAGGCTAACAAAAATGGTTCGGCAGCTGTGCACGGCGCTTTCCGGTATGCTGAAATTGAGTCATCGCAGTAAAATCAGGGAGTCACCATCCGGCTAAGGAGTGAACCACCACATGTGATTCCTGAAGCACCCTTAAATTCACATTTGCTTATTGTAGTACAATTAAAGTAGAGCTTCGTGCACATTTATCGAACATACCGGTGCTGTGCAGTGAATTATTCCGTTTTGTTTAAGATAGGAATACTTTAAAGTGGTGGCCACATAAATCCATTTTAAACTCACAAAAACTACGTAACATTCCAAAGGTCAGCGTCTCCGACAAGAGCAACTTCTTATTAAAACGTGGTAATTGGTGGCCAAAGCAGAAAAAGTGATGATATGAATTAATGCTATTAAATAAGAAATCATTACGCCAGTAGAGGGTAGTTAGAGAGAACTACCTCGCGCTGCCCTTCCTACCCATTTAAAAATATTCCTTACGCTAACTTTCTGTTTTACTTTTGGAGCTTCAAAACAATTCTTCATCTAGAAAACTTCTGCGAGCATATCGCAGTGACACAGCTGAGTCCATCGTATAGTTTATCCTTTAGGTACCCTTTCCTTCTGCATCCTGTGTACTTCCGAAGTTAGTCTTTCTTCAGTTCTTCCAACATCAATGTGACGCTCCTGGAACGATGTTGCCACCTAAATAGGGTTAGCAGGGTAGCCTGTTTTGAATATAAGTTGAGGGACAAAGGCTCTGCTCAGCGCGATAATCAGTAATCGCATTACGCGCAGCTTCCGGCACGCGCCACTAGAGACGGGATTGAGGCCATAGTATGCAAATCTTTTTTTGCTCCAAAAGCCAGCTGCAACTTTGTGTGTCTATTGACTTTTGGGTAAAAGTACCTTCTTGTTCTCAAGGAGGCAGCTGGTGCACACGTTGGAAGTGCTGCTGATGACTGTCTTTTTCCGTAACGTTTATCTTTCAGCCTTTGGCCTTATCTTGCAATAGCCATGCTTAAGAAGCTACATGCACATAATAAATTCTGACAAAAATAAGGCACTTACGGAGTGAATGGTAGTGTCATCAGAATAGTACATCGATCGCATGAACATGGTGGCGGCAAAGGACTAGGCACGCTCACGCTTTTACTCTGAAAAGTAGACATGCAAAGAAGCATGTTCACTACCAAAGAAGCGTTCACTGTCCATCCCGTATATATGGCAATGGATCTTGACCTCCAATGTGGTGCCGGTGGGAGATTTCTCCTGTGCGTTGTTGAACAATAAAAATTCGCAGCGTGCGCGTTAACTAAAAGCGCACTGCGGGTCTCTGTGTCCAGTCGGAGTCTTCTGTCTCTCATTGCCCATTAGCAGCGATTGGCATGTTCCAGCAGGAAACACCGGTCCATCACTGCGTGCTTTGCGCCTCCTCAGTTTTCTCTCCTGCGCAACGCTGCGATAGCGCCAGCGTCAACGCCACCACCAGTGTAAGCGTTAGAGCCCGCTGCTTCACATCTACACATGGTTCCCTTTAGCGGGAGATGGTGTAATTTTTTTCAACCAAGAAACTCGCTAGCAGACGCTGCCTGCGTCAGCGTCGCGAGGCGAGAGAGGGTGGAGCCTAGGAGAGGGGAAGACGCGCATGCGCAGTGGGGGTGTGGACGCCGCGGGCAGGGATGCCTAGAGGAGAGAGGGGGAGCGTAGGAGGGGAGAAAGGGGGGAGCATAGGAGGGGAAAGAGGGAGGGGACGCGCATGCGCAGTGAGGGTGTGGCCTCCGCGGGGAGGGATGCCTAGAGAGAGAGGTGGAGAGGAGGTTTTTTTATTTTTATTTTTTTTAATGGGTTGGCGCATGCGCAGTGGGGGGTGTGGACGGACGGACGGACGGACGCCGGACGGACACCGGACGGACGTGAGCATGAGACATTAAAGGCTTTCGCCTTAATACAGTGGAGTAAGTGACAGCTTTAAGTTGTCCCGGATATGTGTAGGAGTATTACACCAGCGACACCGCTTCTCTGACACGCGGTCGTCACTGTCCTTGGAGCCAAAGGTAACGGAAACTACGAATATATGTTACAAGAAAAAGCCGGCGTGATTCTATGGGTTATATCGGGCGTTTTGTCAGTCCATTTTGGCCAAACGTGGTACAAACAAGTGGAGCTGAAATGCGTTAATCCCGCTACACATCCTTTAGACCAACATTGCTCATCTTCAGATATTATACCGAATATTCTATTTGAGGCTATCAAAGTGTCGATGTCACCACACGGAGAAATACGCTGACGAGAAAGAAATTACACCATCTCCCACTAAAGGGAACCATGAGGGGATGCGAAGCAGCATTGGGGGATACACACCAAGTTTCCGTTTACGTTCACTCGGCCTTCGAAGCCAAGCGTCGGCGTCAAGCTACCGCTTCCGCTACAGAGAGACAACGCGAGTCTGCGGCGAGGGTAGCGAGGCTTTCGAGACAACTGCAGCGGCCGGGAACCGACGAAGCGACCGCACGATTCAAGCGGTACTTCCTCGACCGAGCGCACGCGGTTGCATGAAATGGGGGAGGAAGAGGATGGAGTGGGTTTACAGGCTGCAGTGCGGGACGAGGAGAGGAGAGAAGGCGACCGAACGCCTGCGTAAACGCCCGCGTAAAGGAGGAGAGTGCGCGGCCGCAGCGCGGGGGAGGGGGAGCGCTCTACCCGCTTTATATTCACACTTGAAGGAGAGGAGACTAGAGGAGTAGAGTAGCGCATGCACCGCGAGAGCGGAAGCGCAAGTAGGTGGTAGGAGAGAAGTGGAGAGAGTAACGCGCAGCTGTTGGAGAGAGGGAAGGAGGAGATTTGCGCATGCGCAGTGTGAGCGCGGACGACGACGACGCCGCGGGACATGCCACCGCTATAAGATGCTTCGCATCTAAAAATTGAAGGACACCTTTGCACATTCCAAAGCGTGTTCGGCGAAAGCATGTGGCCATTCGACTGACTATGCCATGTCTTTTTAACGCGATAGCGTTAAAGAGCTCGTTTCACAGAAATTCCGGCGTCGGCGTCGGTGTCGGCGTCGTTGGTTGTGAGCGAAAAAATCATCATCTTGTCCGTGACCCAAAAATCGAGAAAGATGCAAATAAAAGAAATAATAAAAAATCCACGCCATCTCCACGAAGTGAATGCTGATGAGTGGGGCGTAGCTCCAACGCTTATCGGTAAAACCGTAAAACGTTCACCCCACACATCTTATAAAGACGTGAGACGTTGTTATAGGGTGATTGTATATACAC